>ML799566.1:264950-290163 GCA_009831015.1 Picea engelmannii
AAGATCCTCTAATCAGTTCTCATACTTTGATTGATTGTATAACTTGGTTTTATTGAGTTTGTAAGGCATTTAGCATTTGGATTTGCACTTTATATGACTTGCCTAATCATTGATTCTATGAAAATGCATAGGGGCTATGATTAATTTATATATATATATGTCTTTTGATATAACCCTTATGTGAATCTTTTCATAACTTTTGGCTTGTCGACTATATGAATATTGTTTGGCACCTTGGTTAAACTTTTCATGAGCTGATACATTGGTGCATAATTTCTTTTGGTTTTGATTTATAAGTCGGGTGTTTAAACACTATGGCATAATGTTTGCACGCATTGGTATACACTTTTGATTTCATTAGTTGGGCACATGACTCGATGGTTGAACTACTATTATGGATTGAACAGCTATGTAAATCGGCGGTTGTACTTGGATAATGAATATTTTGCATGAAAGACTCCACCACCTTCGCATGCTTGCATTTATGCCTATCCCTTTTGCTCATTCATTTCTTTTAGATCTGTTAGCTCGGCCCCTGCGTGTGTTGGTGATCCAAACCCTTCACTTACCATGCGTCCGGCTCCATGGCACCAGTCGTGTGAGTCGAGCCCAATGGCAACCAAGCCCTGTTAATGTTTGACAATGCCCACAGAGACCTGGAGGAAAATGGGTGGCTACCCTTTATACAATGATTTGAGGGTTTTAACCTTTGTGTAGCACGACAATTTTCCATGACTTTCGATGGTTGTCGATCCAAGGTAGGCGATATACAGTTAGAGATTGATGAACAATTTATCAGCTTAGCTACAGGGTTACCTGCCTCAGGACAACGTTGGTTTAAGAATTGTAAGGTCGAGGAAGTGCCATGGACATTGTTGTTTCTATCGCACAAAGTCACCTCTTGTGACAGAGGTATGCCCATATCTATGATCAAACCACGATGGCACGACTTATTAATGCTAGTCAAGCAGTTCGTGACCTGTGAAGGTCGATACGGAATTCTGTTCCTCTACCACATGCATTTGCTAATGATTTTTATAGGGTATCCTCTAAACATGCCTTTCTACTTTCATCATAGCCTATATAAAATGTCGAAAAATTTTAAGAGGTAGAAGGCTGATAGCAGCCTGTTCCACCATGGGCTTATTAAGCTCATCGTTGTTTATCATTTGAGTTTGCATGGAGATAGTTGGAGGGATTTCATCACCCGTAATGGCTTTGAGAACACAGACCCTGTACAGGTTGATAAACCTGTGGTAATTGAAACCAAGGCTGAATCGCCTGTACCCTTACATCTCCTACTGCCTAAACCCTCGGTCGACCCTGGTTTTGTCTTACCCAACACTGTAACTAAGAGTGGAAAAGCCATTAAAAAGCCTATGAGCAAAAATCCCAAGGCAAACCTTACTGCCAATGCCAAAGGGAAAAGAAATGCCCGGCTCATTTCGAGAATGGTCAGAAACAAACTGAAACCCTCTGTCGAGTCCAACCCTATTATCCTAAGTGAGGATTCTGATTCTGATGTTGAACATTTTCTGGCCAGCGAGTACCCCTACTCGCAGGGTTTATGTCCCGAGCCCCCTTATGATTTTGTATCGAACCTTCCCCCCTGCCTAAAGAATGACCCTGACTACCCGGGTATTAAGTTGCCTCGTGAAACCCTCGGTGATTTAGCCAAACCCTCGTCTTCTCTTCCTAAACCCACACAGTCACCCTGTGACCAATGCAATTCATGGTTAGAATGATATTACGTTGATATTCCTATACTCCAATCGAAGATTCATTCACTGGAAGATCAAATTGCAGTGCTAACCAGTCAAAAGGCCAACCTCCAAGCAACAAATAAAAATCAAAAAACAATCGGCTCCATCCTTTTCAAAAACATGGAATCAGCCACGGCTGTTGTAAATTCCAAATTGGCGTAATCAAGCAGCCTCGTCGCTATACAGGTATGGTTTTAACATCGTTTTTGTTTTGTAAATAATCTAGGTTGATATAATGATTTGAGTTTAGTTTTTAAATAGCTCAGTCACTCATCCAAATGCCTCTGTCATTCGGTGATCATTCTGTACATGGTTTCATTTTGATAAAAATAGAAGGAATTTCGATTTGATATATGATTTGCTCATAGATTTTTATTGGATTTGAATGGTTATTCGTTTGGATTTCATTTTCTAAGTTTGTCTGAGTGAATTAATGAAATTAATAGTGTGTTTTCAATACAATTCATTTTGTACCTACTCCTCACGGCAAGTTTTTATGCTCAATTTAGAATACGATTTTGCCTGGATCCAATCTCGTTATCATTTGTATGTTGTGATTGGTAAATGTTTTCGAGAGGATACTTGTTACAATATGCTATGAGTACCACTCTGTTCAATTCATTTTGGTTAGAAATACTCTGTTTTTATAAAAACAATGATCTCATTTGACCTATGCAAATACGCTCGAATTATGGAACAATGATTATTGTTAAACCCAATCGATTGATTCTCTTAATCGGATCTTTGTTAGTTTGATCATTTTTAGGAATTGGATTCCGATTATGATTACTGCTCTGTCTAGTTTTAAAATTGTAAAACGAATTGGTCAAACTCAGTTGGGATTCATTCGATTTGAACGATCTCGTTTTTTATCAAAGTCGATCAATCCTATTTTCCCAATTTGCAATAACAAATTACGAATTATGTTGCTAATCAATCGATCCTGTTACAATTTTGTTTAAATTGATTTTCACGCCAATTTTCGTGGCTATGTCAACACAGTGATAATGATTCGATAACGATCTTGTTTCGTTTCAATCGTATCCCTTGCTAATGAGATAGCATAACGGTTGTATGCGATTTGTTTTGATTGTATCGATTTCAAACGATTTCACGATGGTTGAATTATGTTTTTGTTCATTCTATTTCGTGGTGATACAAGAAACAGAACACACTTATCTCTGTAGGCATTCATTGATTCGGATCTTGTTTAGTTTTGAATGATATGACAAATTCGAATTAAATGATTCATTTTTCAAATGATTATTGATGTCAATTAAATTGAAATATTTTAAAAGATCTTCGATTAATTACAATGTTGATTCTGTACCTCATTCAGACTAGCTACAGAATCAGATGATTCTGTAGCTAGTCTATAGAATTAAATTTGTATTATTTTATTAATAAAAGATCCTTCTAATTTGTTCATTTTTGGTCCTTTTCAGGTGAATTCGAATTGCATGGGACCTGTTGGACAGTTTAGGGGATATTTGGATGTTTTAGTTTTATTTTAATTTCCTAGTTTAGTTGAACTTGGGAGATACTCCCAGATCTTATGTAAATTGTTTGATAACTTCCACAGGGAGGTTTTACCCTGTGGAAAAACTTATAAATACTTATTATTTTTGTAATAAGGGGCATCCTCACTTGTGGGAGAACCAGGCTATGGATTTTTAATACAAACTGAGACAGAAGTTGATGTTCTGCTACAGCTTTCGCTTTTCATAATATCAATCTTTTGTTTCATGTTTATGTTTATCAGTTTGCATTTGATTAGTGACTACTTTAGCTATCATAGTCTTTTGCAAAATGATATGATTGAATTAATGTAATACATGCCTGATTTATTTCACTAATTTAAAAACAAAACAATTATTTGATTCAGTTTATGAATGACGGATTTCTCTTCTTCATCAATTGAATTATTTATGTATAGATCTTTGCATACTGGTTTACCTAATTGTTAAGATTTATAAATTATATGATTATTGTGATTTTTATATCTTGTTTGTCCTGTAAACAAACCTGAAGAGCATTGCAGCCATCGTTTACGAAAAGCTTCTGTATTATTCGGTGCAAGTTTCCTTCCTCCGATTTGCTAATACAGTCATCATACACAGGACAAATTTGGAGCGTTTCCAGGTCAGCTTGTCATTTAGTATATTTATTAGTAGCTTAGTTAGATTTATGTTTTAGTTTAGATTAGTAATTAGAATTAGTATATTAGTAGTCTAGTTTAGCTAGTTTTCTATTTTGTTTCTTGTTTATAAAATTATAAAATAAAAAATACCTCTTGCTGTCTTAGGACAGAATATCAATGAGTTTTTCAGGTTTTATTTAAATCTGTAAATTGTAGATTACGATACATTTTGTGAATAAGTTATATTTCAGATAATAGGTAGATAATTAATTAGTTAGAGTTAGTATAGTATTAGTTAGTAGATTGTATATATATATAGTTAGTTTTAGTTAGTTAGATTAGTTTATTAGTTAGTTTAGTTAGTGTTAGTTTAGTTTGTTTTATTTGTTTTTAGTTAGATTAGTTTTAATAGTTAGTTTAGAATAGTTTTCTTTTTGTTTTCTTAGGACCTTAGATCGGCTAACGGAGCCGCTAAACCCGTCAGGGTGGTTCATCTCAAATGGCTTGGGTTATTAGACAACCTCGGACTGGTTCCACTCTCTCAGTTGACGGACGGTCGATTTCATCCGTCAACAATCGGTTAAGTACTTTCTCAAGATTTTGTAGTGCTTCCTCAAAAGTGACACCATAAGGGGTAAAATCATCCATAAAAATTTCCATAGAGTCATTAATCATATTAGAAAAGATTCCTATAACTGCTCTTTGAAAGGTTGTTGGTGCATTAGATAGTCCAAATGGGAGGACTCTATAAGCAAAAGTTCCCCATGGGCTAGTAAAAGTGTTCTTATCTTGGTCTTGGGGTGCAATTTTGATCTGGTTATACCCACTGAAACCATCTAAGAAAGAGAAGAATTTATTCCTTGACAAACTATCTAACACCTGATCAATGAATGGTAACGAAAAGTGATCTTTTTGAGTGGCTTTATTTAAGGCTCTATAATCTACACACACTCTCCATTTTCCGTTTTTCTTAGGAACTATTAACAACGGGGAAACCCATTCACTATCAAATATAGGATATATAAACCCTGCATTAAGCAATTTTTGAAGTTCCTCTTTAAGAATTTATCTTAAATTAGGGTTCATTCATCGTTGGGATTGGCAGATCAGTCGACAATCTTCCTTGATATAGATATGATGTGTACATAATTCAGGAGAGATTCTCTTCATATTTATATAGTCCCATGTGAATGCTTCCTTATGTTCAAGAAGTAACTTCATTAATTGTTGTGTTTCGGCAACTGTCAAGTTGGGGTTTATATTCAGTGTTTTGCCAGGTTCAATTTCTACTAGTATACTTTTAGAAGAGATGGTAGCTGATGTTTGAGGTAGGTCTTCAGAGTTAAGGTTTTCCTGGGTATCTGACTCCAAAAGTGCAACTAGTTGATTATGTGTTTCTGGAGTCACAGAGGAGGGTTCACAAATAAAATTATTAATTATTTCATCCTCAGTGGCATCTTTAAGGCTTAAGGCTTGTCCGATAGTCAAGATAGGTTGAGTTGTTTGATCATCAAAGTCCACCCATAAGGAATTGTCATTATTAATCAAGGGTGTAGCATGAGGGTAGAGAGTAAGTTGTTTAGTCTCATATCCATTGGAAATTGTCATTGAACCAGATCTACAGCTGATAGGCATATGCTCTGTCTAGCCAAGGCCTGCCCAAAATTAGAGGATGACCCCCCAACTTTGTTTTAGGTTGTAATACCACAAAGTCAGTTGGATAATTCCAAGACTCAACTGAGATGATTAGGTCTTCAATGACTTCTTCCTATTTGATTGTAGAATGGACAGCTAATTCTAGAATGGTTGGGGTATCTCTGATTTCATTCTTCGGTTGTAACAGTTGTGAAGTTTCAAGAGTCATAATATTGATAACAGCACCTAAGTCGACTAGAAATCGAGGGATTATTGTTTTTCCAATTTTCACTGGGATGGTAGGATGGTCAGGATCACCATATTTAACTAGAGGAGCTTTACCCGACATTAGTGCAGACAAATCACCCATGACATGAACTGTGAGGGCATCTTTAGTTTTCCTACCGGGTTTCTTAACACAAATGTCTCGCATAGTTCTGGCATAAATTGGTACATCTCTTAGTGCTTGTAATAGTGGAATTTTGACATAGAGGTTTTGTAATTCTCCTAGAATATTGAAAGCAGGTGACTCAGGAGTTATAGTCAAAGATAAACTCTCAAGGAATGGTGGTTCTGTTGTTTCAGCAACAGTGTTTGAGGACAGTTGTACCTCTTCAGGTAAATCATGCTTTTTTATTTCTTCTTTATTGGAATCAGAGGAGGTAACATCATCAACGATAGGTTCTACTATTTTCCCAGATTGTAAATGAATATCATTGCATTGGGCAGGGAAAAGAGAAAGTATAGGCTAGTTTTGAATGTCAATGCACTACACAGCCTTATTATTGGGGTTAGGTTTAGGTTGTATAGGTAGTTGGGTCCTCATGATTTGATTATTCGGTGGAGTACCTGATGGTAAAGGGAGTGGTTGTTGAACTTGTGATTGAAATTGAGGAAATTTATTTGGGAACGGGGGTTGTTGAGCTCTCCAATTTGGATTCCATTGGTTAAGGTAAGGTTGTTGTTGTGAAGGCCAAGGTGTCCATATTGTTGGGTCTACATAGGGAGGGTTTGTTTGTTGCATGGGTGGGTAATTCATTTGATTGGAGGGTGGGTATTGCATTTGGTTAAAGGGGGGGTAATTTGATTGACTAAAAGAAGGATAATTATTCCAACGATTAGAAGATGTAAATGGGATATTGGGATTCATACCTTGTCCCCATGGTTGCCATTGCCTTCTCTGTGTCAACAGATAGACAGCTTCAACTTCTTCATCAGTTGGTTGTAATGCTGCTTTGATTCTTGGTAAAGAAGGGAATTGTTGAGTTTCATGATCCTTATCACAAATGGTGCAAATTGGATTTTTGTCCAATGGGCATTCCCTTCTTGGGTGCTTTTCTCTGCATTTGGAACAAAAGATGGACAAAGTTGCTTCTACTTTGGCTTGTTTCTTTTTAATCTGCAAGGTGTCAATTTGTGAAGCAAAAGAACTTAACATTTCAGTTTTAAATTCCTTAAGCAGATTACCTATTTCGGCTCTTGTTTCTCCTCCACTGGCTGATTTTTGAACTCTTGAAAATGTGGTATCCCTATTGTTTGATCTATTCCTTGCATCTCCTCTTGAACATCTTTTACAGAGGTTAACAATTTCATCATATGATTATTTAGATATGTCCCCTTTTCCAAGCATATTCAGCATATCTAGACAGTCATCCCTTACTCCTTTTAATAATATTTTTTTAAGAATATATTTACTTACATCGAGGTGACTAGATCTTTGTAGATTATACTGTAGCCTTTCCACAAAGTCCTCCAGATTTTCATCCTATTTCTGTATCATCTTGAATAGTTCCTCTCTTTTTTCTCTTGTTCGGCAATAGTCTTGATATTTGTGCAGAAATTTATGTTTCATCTGATCCCATTTTGTGATTACATGACGTCCAAGACTCATGAACCATCTTAATTCATTTCCCTTTAATTTTGCTGGGAATAGATTTAATTTTTGAGCATTGGAAATGTAATCATAACTTCTGCATAATATGTCAAACTCGAAAAGGAATTCATCGGGTTCTTCAGAAGATAAACCATGAAAGTTAGGTAAAGATGAAAGTGGAATATTCTTCATGGGAGCTACTCCTATAGGAATATCACCAATAGGAAATTCTAAGGTAGAAAAAGAGTTTTCATCGTTTACCTCTGCTTCAAGACCTACCTGTTCTTCATGGTGCAGTTCTTCATTATATCCATCCATGGTTTCTTCTGTTTGTTCCCTACTACACTTGCTTGATCCTCAATGTTGTCTGTTGGTTTTTCAACTGTATCTGTTTCAAAGTTCGCTTGAAAGGAAGGTTGAGGCTTTGGTTTTCAAGAACTTGGTCGTTGAGGAACAACGGATTCAAATTTTGATATAATCTGGTAGATAAAAGTCTTTCTTCCTCCTCTTCCTCTGCCCCTGCCACCTATAGGGTCAGTTTCCTTGGGGTCCATGTCCTCTCATGCAATCTGTACATCTGAAAGAATAACGTAAATGCTTTTGAAATCTATTATTGCCTTCCCCGGCAACAGTGCCAAAATGTTGGTCACTATAATTTATTATTAGTTAAAACAATCAAGTGCTACATAAATTGTCAACCCAGGGAAGTTTGTTTATTTCAAAGGCAATCACACACTGTATATGCTCAATCTCAAAAGAAATCCAAAGTTGTAGTAAAATTTACACTAATCACACCTTGCTTTGAACAGATTGAAGTTCTACTCTGAATTACAGTAAAAACAATCTATCTATTGCAGATTTTTTAGATTCAAAAGGAAATAATTATCAGAAGAATCCTGGATTACATTAAGAAACAACAACCTAGGAAAAAGGAACCTTTCAGCATACTACAAAGAAGACTAACTATTATGTAACAGAGAACATGAACCTATTCCCCAAAGTAGGAATCTTCAGCACCTGTCTCTGACTATCACACTTTCATAAACTCATTCTGCAAACAGAATTACCAATCAAAATGATTAACAATTACCTAGGAATGAATTGTATGAAAACGATGTAACAATAAGTGGAAACAGAGTTTCAGCAAACCAAATTTTTAACAAGGTATAGATATAAACAATACTAACACACTACAGAAACTAATGGGTGAATCTTGTGAAGAAGGTGGGCCCTCTCCTTCTCACAAGATTCCCTAGAAATGAAAGGAACTAAGAAGAAATGCTTAGAATGATCTTTTATTCATCTGTCAAATGTGACGAGTTACAATATCCAAAGTGAACACGCTCCTTCTCTGTAATTCCTTTCTAGCTAAGCCTTTTGTAATCCCCTCTCTAATGCTGACTTCTCCCCTATTTAAAAAGGAGAATCATCTTAATACAATTAAGCATAAAATTACATGTGTACATACAAATCCTATTCTTAGTCTGATCTGATCTTCTATGATGGAATAGGATATTATGATCTTCCGTAGAAAAATGTTGTTACAGTGGTTGTAATGGTGTTGGCTTGAGGTATAGTTGTTGCGGCCAGTGTAACAACTTCTTTATTTATCTTTTCTTGTTACTGTTGTGTGTGAAATATTGTTTCAACATCGCAAATCATAGACTGTTTCAACAACGAGATTTGTATACTGTTTGACTATTTCAACAACAATGGTTGTAATGGTGTTGGCTTAAGGTACAGTTGTTGTGGGCAGTGTAACAGCTCCTTGAATTATCTTTTCTTGTTACTGTTGTATGTGAAATGTCGTTTCAGCATCGCAAATCATGAATTGTTTCAGCAATGGGATTTGCATACTGTTTGATTGTTTCAGCAACATGGTCTTCAAGCAGCAACGATATATTAACTGCAATCTTCAATCTGTTTCAGCAACTATATATTTCTGATTAATGGCTAAGTATGAGAGTAATGTAAAATTACATGTAAAACAAATTAAACATATAGCAAAGAGAAGAAATGTTATATACCTTTGGAAAAATAGATTAAGGCGATAATGTAGGCTTAAATATGAGTGGGAAAAGGGTGTAATGATAGAAAAAAGTATGAGCAAAAAGGTACATTATAGGGTCCTAACAAGTATTGCAATGGTTGATGATCTGCATGAATGATAGTTTATTTTCCCAACAAATAATGTTTCCATTTTTTCACACTTTGCACCAATGCATACAACTCCTTATCAGAAGTAGGATAGTTAATCACAACACCATTAAAAGTTTCAAAATGAAAACAAATGGGCTTACCATGTTGTAACAAGACTGTTCCGATTGCATAATTTCTTGGATCTGTTTGGATATCAAATGGTTGTCTCAAATTAGGAAGTGCAAGAAATGGAGATGAACTAATATTCTTCTTCAATACATCAAAATATTTTTGTTTCTTGCCTCCCCGTTGGAAAACTTGCTTGATGCTTTTCACTGCATGTAATGGAGCTGCAATTGAAGAGAAGTTGGCAATAAACTTTCTCCAATATTGGGATGCCCCAAAAAATCTTCTTACCTATGTCACATTGTTGGGATTGGGCCAATCCAAAATGACTTTGACCTTGGAAGGATCAATTTTCAGTTCTCCTCCTCCAACAATATGTCCCAAGTAAACAAGTGAGGTCTTTCCAAACTCACATTTGGACATATTCAAAAACAATTTTTCTTTCTTTAAGACATCCAAAACTTTCTTTACATGAATAACATGCTCTTCATGAGATTTGCTAAATATAAAAATGTCATCCAAGTAGACAATAACACAATCATCAAGAAAAGGCCTTAAAACATCATTCATGACTCTCATGAATGTAGCAGGAGCATTACAAAGGCCAAATGGCATTACCATCCACTCAAACAAACCTTTCCCTTTTTTGAAAGTTGTCTTCCAAGTGTCTCCTTCAACAATCCTAATATAATGATATCCACTTATCAAATCCAACTGAGTAAAATACTTATCATCTTTCAATTGATCAAGAAAATCATCAATTCTAGGAAGAGGATAACAATTCTTTACTGTAATCTTGTTCAAGGTTCTGAAATCTACACACATGTTCCATGTACCATATTTATTTGGCACTAAAACAATTGGTGACCCACATGGATATGTGCTTGGCATGATGACCCCTTTGTCAAGCAACTCTTGGATTTTTTTTTAATTTCAGCATTCTCCATGACTGACATCTTGTACATAGCAATGTTGGGAAGAGGACAATCTTGCTGCAATTGTATCTCATGTTGGATACCCCTTTTTAGAGGAAATCATTTTGGTTCCAGAAACATCTCATCATATTGGTTAACAACCTCATATAAATCAGATTTCAACTTTTCATCACAACCTTGGAAAGCTTCTTTTTCAACATTGTCTTTGGGTTTGATCATCAAGAGGACAAAATTCTTACTAGCATTGACTAATCTCTTCATTTGTAAGTGACAAATTCAACTTCTTTGTATGTTCTCTAACAATGTACTCAACTCAATTTTTAAACAAATAATACTTATTCTCATGATGATGGAATATGGCTCTCCTATCATATAAATATGGACTTCCCAACACAATACCACAAATGTCCAATGGAATAACATCAAGCTCTACCTCATCTATAAAATTTGCAGTGATGGAAAATCTAAGTTTACACCTTCTTGTCACATGCAATTTGGCATTGTCACATATCCATCCTAGAGGGTATGATTTAGGATTTGGAGTAGTTTCCAATTTTAATTTCTTGACAGTGTCTTTAGATATGAGGTTTTCTTGAGATCCAGTATCAAAAAGAGTATCTATCTTGGTATGCTTTAAAATAACCCTTATGTGGAAAAGATCTATTCTTTATTTTTCATGTTGAGTTTCATTGAGGCTACTACTACTTGAAGAACTAGTACTTGCAATAAAATCCTTACCTTTAAAACCCATGGCTGTAATTTTTGTTTCATCACCCGAATCAGAACCTAAATCATGTTTTGTAGTTTCAGTAGTCTTTGGTTTCCCCTTATGGCTGAACTTTTTGGGTCTCATTTCAAGATGAAGTTTCCAGCAATGGTCTTCATCATGGCCATCCTTTGAACAATTTTTACATGACATTTTATCTCCCTCTTTCTTGACTAAAGCATTCTTTCTTCCATTTCTTTTGAATTTCCTCTTTCCCTTGCCTCCTTTAACAAAAGGCTTCTTGATTCCCTCTTGAAGTTCATTCCTCCCTCTTTCTTCCAAATGAGTTGCATGTACACAAACTTCATCTAGATTTGTAGGGTTAAACATAAATATTGTGTGACTCAAGTAGCTATGCAATCCTCCAATGTATTTGAGTAAAGTTTCTTAGGAAGATAAATCTATACCCAAAATCAAAGCTCTTCTTCTAAATTCTTGAGTGTAGTTTTGAACACTTTTCCTTTTATCTTGTCTAAAATTTTGCCAATCCATAATAGCTTTCTGCATGTATGCTAATGGACAAAATTTTATTTTAAGTGCAACAATAAAATCATTCCAAGCGGATAAAACTTTACCATTTTTATTCATGTCCTCTTGATTTTTGGCTTCCCACCAAATGAGTGTTGCACTTTCCAATCTAAGAGAGGCAAGTTGAATCTTAGTTTCATCATCGTTGATTCTTTGTTTCCTACAATACACTTCAATATGACGAATCCAATTATCCATTTTCTCAGCATTTACCTCTCCATTGTACATAGGCAATTCAAACTTAATATCAATATTAAGCAAAGGAGTTTGTGGAGGAATTTTACCATGTTCCTTTGGAGAATTTAGAGGTGGTTGTGAAATGGTAGAAGAAGTGGAATATGGAGGTGAAGGAGGTGGAGAATCACCATTCCCTCCATTTCCTTTTGGATTTTTATCACCATTATATTCATTACCCTTTGGAGGATTTGAGCTTTCACCTTGCAACCTTGCATTTATTTCCTCAAATAAAACTTTCACCATTTATGTCATATCATAGAAATATTTTCTTAAGGTTTCATCCTTTGAAGTAAGAGTTTCATGAATCTCCTCATGAGCCATACTTCGTGAATATCTCCTTGAAGCTTGAGGTGATTGTGTAGTCCTCCTTCTTGAAAGTTAAGAAATTGGCTCTACAAGTTTACCTTATCCTCTTGTGAGCTTCAACCTTGTAAACATCAAAAAACAAACACTTGCAAAACCATCAAACCTTCAAAAACATATCCTCTGATACCAACTTAATCTGAAAATGAAAAGGCTTGAGTCTCTTTAAAAATGCAAGTGAAATTTTGTATGTTCTTGGATAATAGGATCAAGTTACAAACACACAAAACTTAGTGAGTTTTTACTTAATCATGAACAAAATAAACAAACTTAACAACCATAAAAGTAAACACATTAACAAAACAAAATGATAAAGGAGTTCACCCCTCTCTTGGGATACATCTACTGGTCCAGCGTCCAATGGATCATTTTCATTAATGATCAAAGTGTCAAAATCAGTTCTTTACAATGCTTAGAATGAAAAATAGATGGCTTCAATGGCTCCCAAATGTCCAAAAACCCCTAGCTGGGCTCTTCTTGCACCTGTTTTGGCCAAAAATTGAGTTGAAATCATTTCCTGGAAGTTTCTCCCAATTATTTGTTGTCTATGCTCGCCAAAACTCACTTGTGAGTCAACAACCTAGCTTAGGAGCTCATTTCCGTGCCAAAACCCAACACCCATGTGCATTCTGCAAATCATGACATTATTTCGAACAGTTAGGAGGCATAGCTCTTTTCTCGGTAGAGGTCCTAGTCGCATGGCCTCCATGTGGCCATGTCCTAGTGCCAAGTCTAGATCCGTTGACATTGTTGGAACCCCACACTCCAGTGGTCATATGGTAAGGTTCTATGTGACCACGGGCTAACCGTTGGAGGGTTTCCTACACCCTCTAGACATGTGGCAGACTGTTGAACTATCTGTGTGAATGGTCATATGTAAAAGTGGTAAGACCAAGGGGTTGGGGCTAAGCCCCGGCCCGAACTCTGCCCAAACTATACATGAAAGAAAACTTAAATAAATTCATCATTGTATAAGGTTAAGTAACATATGGCAGGAAGGATGGTATCCTGGTCTGCACCAACACATTTCCACTTGCCTCAGAGATCATGGTTTCGACCCCCATGAACTCCAACCAAACTTCTATACCACGGAGAGGTGCCACGTGGCATCCCATGTCTAATCCACATGGAACCATACCATTGGTCTACAAAAATGCCACATTTTGAAGCTGGATAGGTCCTCCTCATGTGCCAATCATCTACCACATCACTCTCTACCACGTCACCACTTTCCATGTGTCAGTACTGTAACCCTGCCACGTGTGAGTACAGACTGTACGAACTGTATAGTCAGCAAAAAATTTCCCTTTTTGGAAAATAAGAAAGAACGTGATATCTATCGCATATGATGTCTATTTGAACCCATTCAAGTTGCATTGGGATTGTGAGGACAAGGCCTATGCAAGAGTTCATTTTCAAGAAATTTCAATCACTTTGATTTTTTAGCATATTTTGATCCCCTGGATTAGCAACAATGACAGTGACAGTGACAATGATAGTGGCAGTGATAGTGGCAGTTATTGTGGTAGTGATAGTTGGTATACACTTATATTTCAGGGTGGTTGGATGGGAAAAGTAAAGGGGGATATATCCTCCTTCCGGTTTGAGCCATAGATTTAGGGAGTTGGAGCTTCCTTCAGGTTGAATCCTGAGAACTAGGTGGTTGTAGACACCTTCTGGTTGGAGCCAGAGAACCCAGGGGGTTGTAGCCTCCTTCTAGTTGGAGAAAGAGAATTATGGGAGTTGTATATTCCTTCAGGTTAGAGCCTATAAATAGGGGGTTGTCACCTCCTTCTAGTTGGAGTTGGAGAATTGGGAAGTTGGTGCTTTCTATGAATGAATTCTTGATATATATAAGAAAACATTTTGTGGTTTTCTCCCATTTGGGTTTCCATGTAAATATTGGTGTACTATGTTCTTGATGTGATGTTAATGCGATTTTTCTTATGATTACATGCTTATGATATATATATTTAATGCAATCATATATGATACATTGATGATAAATTGTTGAACATTGTAGTTAAAGTGAAAGAATATATATTGTAGTTAAAAGTGGTATAAAGTGCTCATACTGATTCACCCCCCTCCCCCCCTCTTAGTATTCTAGTAGAGGGGTCCTCCTCAAATGATATAATTTTCATGTATAACTAGATGGTCAATCTACGGACTCTAGAAAATAACTACAAACATTTGATGCCTACTCATGTTGGGTAAGATCCAACACATTATTCCCAACCTAGTGGCCCTCTTCAGATTGAGAATCTATTCATTAATACATCAATTCTCCCCCGAAGGGCGTTCTTCGATGAACATCACACAATATAAATACATTAGCTTCTCATAACTATAGTATTGTGTAAGACTTGGCCCAGGCACCATGTGCCATGTTCACACTTGAAGTCCTACAGAGTTGTCCGACACGGTGGAAATCCTTGTTGTCTTCCATATGAAGTGTTGATCCCTTGGATTCAATCTTGATTACATTTGATTCTGATCAGGTTCATCATCATATTTCCCATCAAATTTATTACCATATCAAAGCAATAATGATGGGTGAAAATGTCCTTCGCATTATGACTGATGAAGGAGCCTTGACTTGTATTATGTCTATATCATGTTGGAAGGCCCTTGAATCTCCAAATATTGATAGGTATTCATCCACGTTGAAAGCATTCGATGGGCATATGTTCCACCCCCATGGGATTATCATCGGATTTCCCATCGAGTTAAGTGGTAAGCCTAACTATGCGGTCATAGAGGTAGTTGATGCACCTCTTCAGTACAATTTGTTACTCTGATGCACTTGGTTCTATGATATGATTGCAATTGTCTTATTTGTCTTTAGGTTCTTGTGCTTCCCTTATCAAGGGAAAATAGTGACAATCGATCAACTTGCATTTTGTACCCCAGAACTAGGATCCAATATGGGCTCTAATGTACCCTTTTTCAGTGATGCCCAGAAATATTACATGAGTGTTGGTGTGGAGATGTTCAAAGACTCTTTCCTCATGGGAACAATAACTCTTTCCACACCATCTCCTACTATGAACATTTCTCCTATCAATATGATTTCTTTGTTTACCAGTGGATCCCTCGAGTCTTTTGATCCTTGGGTGGTTCTTAGTCCTAAGTATATTGAGTCTTATGGATATTTTGTTGGATTACTGAGAGGGGGGGTGAATCAGTAATAGAGCAATCTAATCATTTTTAACCATAAAATGAAATTGTTATATCAATGTAGCATTGTCATCCAATAGTTATAGAGTAAATAAACAATGAACAAATGAGCAATCATACGCATACACAATATATCAGTGGTTTTACGTGGAAACCCAAAGAGGGATAAAACCACATAATTATTTTTCTTATATGTCTTTAAGAATTAGATTCATTGGAAGCACCAACTTCCTTTGTTTTCCAGTTGCAATTGGAAGGAGGATCCAACCCCCTAGTTTCTCAGGCTACAACCTGAGGGAAGCTCCAACTCCCCAATTATTTGGCTACAACCAGAAGGGGTCTACAACCCCCTATGTTCTCTGGCTATAACCGGAAGGTGGCTACAACCAGTTGTCCTTGCCCTGTCCAACCACCCTGAAATAAAAGTAGAATGATGGAACCATTGTCACACTATCAATGTGAGATATAATGTTGTAAACCTATACCAATCAACCTGTAATCAACCTATACCATAACCAAGTGCATCAACCATGCACCAACATGTACCAAACAACATGTAATCAACATGTACCATAAACAAGTGCATCAACCATGCACCAACCTATACCAAACAACCTGTAATCAACATGTACCATAAACAAGTGCATCAACCATGCAACAACCTATACCTCAATATGTACCATCAACGAGTGCATCAACCATGCATGAAATATGTACCAATCATGCATCAAGTATACATAAACTATAACTCATCAAGAAGTACCAACATCATCAACTATACACCTCATGTATGTGCCAACTCATCAACTACTTGTCTCAACCATGTACCCAACATGTACCTCAACCAAAATCCCTCATCAATTTCATCATCCAAATCTGATTTGTAACTTTGTAATAGACCTGGTGTATATGATCACATACCTGCAAACATTCCTTAACTTTAACAACGAGAGACTAGCATTTTCATCAAACTTTACTTTAGTCTCACATGACTAATTTTGGATTAGTCAACAACCCTAACTTGAATTAATCATAAATATGTACCTATAATGAATAAATATATGAAAATAGTACTCAATGTTATTCAGTGTCTTTTATGCAATTTCTCCATATTTCACTACTTGGAACCTCTCAAAAAAGGACTTATAGCAAAAATGTCATACCTTGTTGAATTCTAGCTTATTATAGAGAGTGAACTTGTAGAGCATGCCCCACACATAATATTTGTTGTATGGATCTGAAAATGGTACAAATAATACTACAGACTATACTCTAACCAATATATTTGGTCTTACAGAATTTTGATGTTATGAAGAAGTTATGACGTTTTTACCTGAAACACCTATTTTAGACTAGTTTCAAGACTAGCCACAAACCCTATTTTCCACGGAGTGTAACTCCAAAAATACAACAACCCACAAGCTAAAATGTTTATCACGGCTACTTGGATAGGTTTCCACATCTTCCTCCAAATTTCACGATCTAAATCATTCTATAAAAATATTTATTGCGAAAATGGTGAGATGACATGTAAATAACATACCTTAGAAAACATCATCAAAAGAATTTATCCTCCCTTTAATTCTGGCCTTCTTTACTTCACCTTCCTTATGAGATTCAACTTAATATCCTTTGGTTACCTCAGTCACTTGTAGATATTCAATATGCTCAAGTGTTATTAAAATGAGAGAGCCTTGTCTCTTATTTATACTTTCATGTAGCTTCCTCAAGGGGATACCTTTTAACCATCTTAACCCACTTTCCTTCTTTTAGGGTTAACCCACTTCTAACCACTTAATAATTTCTTGATTAACTTTATTATTTAAATAATTTCTTTTGTATCCACTTTGACTTATAGTACACTCATCACTTCACTTTATTATTTACCTTCTAAAATATCTTAAACCACTTTGACTACTTTGACCTTTTGGGGCTTCTAGATGACTCATGAGGGTTCTATAACTTCACATGGTCATAACTCTCTAACTGTGAGGAGTTATGTGGCATTCCACATACCACTGGAAATGGCATGAAATGTAATATCCATACATAATAGTCTTACCTTCAAATGTATTAAAACTCATACCATTATACATCAAACAAACTTGGGTCCATTACCCAAACCTTTTTGCTACCGTAACTCACTACCAGACTTTCTTCAATGCTTGACATCAATGACAACCAACTCAAATAATCAACAATATCCCCCTTTGGCATTGATGGCAACACTCTGATGCAATACTGAAGTCATATCACTCATGCTCCGCCTGTGACCATCGTTCCCCCTGGAACCATGCCTATGTGCTCTTTCTCCAAGAATTTACATTTTCATCGGATAAATCTCTCCCCCTTTGTCATCAATGGAAAAGGTATCTTTCCATATGGGGCTTCTCCCCCTAACTGGACTCTTCTTGAAACTGATCTCCCAACCTGAACTGTCCTCTTTATGGTGCTTCCTAGTTTAAATCTAAGACATATAAGATAATCATTCAATAACATTCATTTTGGAGTAGAAATTACTCCGAGTCTTTGGCAAAGATACTCAAAGGCTTCCCTTGGAAGTGGTTTTGTAAATATGTATGCCACTTGTTCTTTTGTGCCCATATACTCAACTTTGATGTTCTTCTCTGCAACTTGTTCCCATAGAAAGTGATACTTTATTGGAATGTGCTTCGTCTTGGAGTGCATCATCGGGTTCTTTGAGATATTGATGATGCTTGTATATTACAATAGATTGGAATGGGCTCATCATACTCAACCTGCATATCTGTCATATTTTGTTTCATCCATAGAACCTGTGTACAACATGTTGTTGCTGCAATATACTCTACTTTGGCTGTAGATAAATATACTGATGATTTTTTCTTTCTTAGCCAAGATACCAAACCCTCACCCAAGTAGAACGTTTCTCCACTGGTGCTTCATCGGTCATCAATGCAACCTGCCCAATCTTCATCTGTGTAGGGAATAAGTGATATATCCTTTCCTTTTGGATACTGTAATCCAAAATATTTTGTTCCTTTGAGATATCTGAAAATCCTTTTCACTGCTAAGACATGCGATTCCATCAATATTGCTTGAAATCGTGCCACCTATCCAACTTCCTACATTACATCTGGTCTGGATGTTGTCACATATAGTAAGTTACCAATCATTGACCTATATTACCTCTAATCTGTAAACTTTGAATCATCATCTTTTCTCAACTTGCAACTAGTTTGCATAGGAGTGGTAATTGGTTTTCAATCTTCCATTCTGAAGTTCTTTAGCATTTCTCTGATATACTTAGTTTGAGAAATAAAAATTCCTTGGTTTCTTTGACATATCTGAAGACCCAGAAAGAAGGATATTTCTCTGAGTAATGACATTTCAAATTCATTCTGCATATACTTTTCAAATTGTTGGCATAACCTGTCATCATTACTTCCAAAAATAATATCATCAACATAAACTTCAATTAATAAAATATTATCTTGATTTACCTTGATGTAGAGGTTGTTTTCTGCACTTACTTTTCTGAAACCTGTCTGCTGTAGATATTTATCTAGTCTAGAGTACCATTCTCTAGGAGCCTGTTTTAGACCATATAAGGCCTTCTTCAATTTACACACATAATATGCATTTTATGACAACTAAAATCCTTCTGGTTGTTTGATGTAGACTTCTTCTTCAAGTTCCCCATTCAGAAAAGTTGATTTTGTTAGATCATGTTTTCATTGATGCCAAAGGATTTATGTCAAAGGATTGATGTCAAAGAAACAGTGTCTTTTCATAGTATATTTATGTAGTGATTGATGGATCAATGCGTTGTAGTTGGATTGATGTAAATATGACTCATTATTGTCTTGTCATGGTTGTACAAATGGATGAACTCCAAAGTGGTCCCCTTATGGTGAAATCCCTCATGGGGAGACGCTTTGTGGTGAACTCCAAAGGTCATGGTTGTACAAATGGATGAACTCCAAAGTGGTCCCCTTATGGTGAACTCCCTCATGGGAAGACACTTTGCGGTGAAATCCAAAGTGGTCCCCTTATGGTGAAAGCCCTCAAAAGAAGTTGCTTTGTGGTTGAGTTATCCCAGTAGTATGGTTAGAGAACCCATGATTAATTGTGGAATAATGAGATGAATATCAATGAATTTGTTAGTGAAACTATCCTAGATGAATAGTTCTTGTCAAGCCATTTCCGGTGGTATGTGGAACGTCACATAACTCCTCACGGTTTGAGATTTATGGCCTTACAAAGTTGGAGGACCCTCATATGTTGGCTTTAAGCCCCAAAAGGTCAAAGAAGTCAAATTACTTGCAAAGAAGAGATTATTTAAATAATAAAGTGAAGTGACAAAATCAAAGAGGATTATTTAAATAATAAAGTGAAGTGACGAAGTCAAAGAGGATTATTTAAATAATAAAGTGAAGTGACAAAATCAAAGAGGATTATTTAAATAATAAAGTGAAGTGACAAAGTCAAGGAGGATTATTTAAAAAATAAAGTGGCAAAGTCAAAGAGGATTATTTAAATATTAAAGTGAAGTGACAAAATCAAAGAGGATTATTTAAATAATAAATTAAGGTAACAAAGTCAAGGAGAATTATTTAAATAATAAAGTAAATGGAGAAATTTCTAACTATGGAAAGTGGTTATAAGAAGGTTAACCCTAAAATGAGGAAAATGGTTTAAGTGGTCAAGTGGCTATTGGATACATGGACAAGTGGAAAATTGGGCAAAGTTGGACATAGGTGACTATGTGGACAAAGTGCTATGTGGACAAAGTGGCCTAGAAGATGCTTCTAAGGAAGCTACTTGGAGAGTATAAATAAGAAGCAAAGGTCTCTTGTGAAAATCATCTATTGATAATAGCAAGGGGATGAAGGAAGGCAGAGCACGTACAGTTGGATGAAGTCATGGAGACTTGAGTGTGAGTTGATGCCAGGTTCTTGAATTCTAAAGCAAGTTTCAGATCTGCATTCCATGGGCTCAGATCTGCCACAAAAACTCTGGTATGGTTAGATAGTTGTCTTGATGGATATTCTTGCTTATTGTATGGTGAATTCTTAAGGAATTCTTGGTATGGTTGTTTTGATATGGTTATTTTGGTTGATTGATAGAGTGAGAAACACTCTTATGGTTCAGTACTGATATGATAGCCATAGTATATTGGTTTCTTATACATGATTAAGTAGCATTCATATTGTATGGTTGAGGAGCATGAGTAAGTTGTGGGAGAGAATAGATGTGTTGTGATTTGACAATGAAAGATAGAATTAGATGTGACTGAAGGTTGCAAAGGATCTAAGTTTTTCATGGAGAGAAAACCCTAATTGTTCAAAAGGAATACGCAAGTTGTAGTATAGATAAGCCGCATACATACGCGAGTTGTACTACTAGTAGGACGTGTACATACGCGTGTTGCACTATTGACAGGTCACGTACCTATTCACAGATTGGTATCTGTTGAGGATTGATCCATCTTCTCAGTTGGTGTTGAGTTGTGTAAGTTGAGTATTGCATTGTAGAGTTGGTGCTCTTATGGATTTGTAACTCTATTCAGTTTTTGTTGATAACCCAAGGATTGTAGTTCGTAATAAAAGGAAAATTTTACATACATATTGTGTTCTTTGTGTTCCGTGTGATGATGAATTATTAATGATATATGTTTTTGATATATGTTGTTGATATATGCTCACATTTGACTGGTTATACATGACAGTAATAAGTGATGAGTAATTGGTGATTGCTAACTAAGGCGTTTTGTGAAGAGAAGTTTAAAAATATCCCTACATGGATTCACCCTCCCCTCTTAGTGTGTTCAGTGTGTTCAACAATTGGTATCATAGCAGGCCTTCACTATAAGCCTTAACAATATTGGAGGAGACTTATGGACACACAAATGGATGATGAAGTTCCAATCCCAGATGAGGAAAATTATTCTAAATGGATAATAGAAATGAAAGTGCATTTGATGGAAATAAGAGTGGGTATTTGGAAAGAAACTATTGGTGGATCAGTTCCTTTGAAGAACAATTCAAACTTTGCAGCTCAAAGGGAAGAAAAGAAGAATGATGCATTGGCTCTCAAGACCATTTTTATTGGACTCTCAAGTTCCATCAAAGAGAGCATGGGACAATGCACTTCTGGCAAGGATCTATGGATAAATCTAGAGGAGACATACCAAATAAAGAAGGAAGACACTAAATACAACTCCATCAGGAACAATGAAGGTAAAGAATCTCCAAAATCCTCAAATTGCAATGATTCTAAATGTGATGATGTTGGAAAAAAGGAAGACCTTGAAGACAACTCCATCAAGATCAATGAAGGTAAAGAATCTTCAAAATACCTTGATTGCAATATTTCAAAATGTGATGATGTTGAATATTTCTTGCACCCTCAACATTAGACTAGAAAACTTAGGAAAAATAATTACTAGGTGAGTGTGTAATATCTGCAACACCCNTCAAAGTACAATGCATCAAAAATGAAGAAGGAAAGAAAGACAACTACTAAGCAATTGTGTCCTTCACTCTAAGACGGTCACAAAAAATATGGAACTTCTACTTAGTGACTTGGTGAATACTTCAATAGTATATTTGGAGGATGTACAATACTAAAAATCAATGATCCTATCATGAATCAGCTCTCTAATGTAATTCATATGGATCTACATCGGTTTCCTTCATTTTCGTTGCATTAGATCTCGGAAAAATTTGTGTGTGCTCCAGTTGTCACACAAAATGACAATTGGATGATGGAACTAGATATCGAGCTTAGTGAGTAAGTTTTGAAGCCAAATTTCCTAAATAGAATTATCTAATAGACAAAGAGTAGATTCACGGAGAGTTTTAGAACATGCAAGATGTTTTCAAAAATTCCATGTTGGAGCTCTACTCTCCCTTGTCCAGTGACCTCCACTGGAGTATCATCACCCATGACGATGGGAGGACTCATGCATGCACTTAAAGAAGAAAATACATCATGTGTGGTTTCCATGTGATGGGATGCTCCAAAATCCAATACCTATGCATAGAGAGAAGAATGAATAGCAATCAAAGCATGAGAATTACCTCACTTTTTTGGCACTTGGTGTTTCCTCCTAATGTAATGTCCCCCAACCCCAGACACCAACAAGTCGGGCATCATCACTGAGTAAACATATTTTTTCTCAGATGCCAACTTGTGGCATCCACAGCCACCAACAAGGAGGGCATCGTCACTGAGTAAACATCGTTTTTCTCTGATACCAACTTGTAACATCCCTGACCACCCATGTTGGGCCATGCTACTCCATAAAACTATCATGCTCGAATATACATAGTATATATATCTAATGCAATTTTTAACCAGACATAAGCATTATTTTCATACATAGATTAATGCGAAAGAGACAATAAAACATACAAATTAACAGTTGATTTACATTCTACTATCACACAACATAATGCAGAAATAGCAGTAAAGCATACATACAATATTCACAGGAAAAAACCATAAATATAACAACATATACAGGCAATACTCACCATTATATCATGTACAAATACACAACATGTAAATGAACAAAGGATTGGTACTTATCTTTTAATTGATGTACACCAAATGCATCCAGACCTTCCATGAAGCTCCCAACCTTAGACCATGCTACTCATCACTCTCAACAATGGGTCACCCCTGATATGGGACTAAACTCCACCGAGCAAGGGATTCCTAAGCTAGGGGG
The DNA here is from genome assembly GCA_009831015.1 of Picea engelmannii. Taxonomy (NCBI): domain Eukaryota; kingdom Viridiplantae; phylum Streptophyta; class Pinopsida; order Pinales; family Pinaceae; genus Picea; species Picea engelmannii. Next base: position 288,353 of record ML799566.1, read on the forward strand.
ACAACAAGAAGTTTCACAGTACAACAGGAAGGATTTCCTCCAAGGAGCCACTTACACCCACAACTCACAAACTCTCATTCCCCACATGCCTGTCCCACCCCAGGAGTGTACACCTTCACTGTCACATAGTCCATCGATTGCTACACCTCTCTTCTAGGGATTCAACAACATATCGGATCAGGAATTCTTATAGCTCTATAGTCGCTACTGGACTCTCTCCAGGAGAACTCACTTCCCCAACACACTCTCTCACCTGGAGAGAGTTGCTCACATTCCTAACAACTTGCTTCTTCTATCCATGGGCCTAACAACCTGCTTCTTCACTCCCACTCCTCAACACATGGGCATGATGATGGCAACAAAAACAATTGGACGTGGGGAATGGTAAGGATGGAGCAATACGCAGGCAACTCGCAAGTTACATGTGTCGCAAGGGTATCAATTTGGGCTTGTAGCAGAGGTTCAAGGCGGTTGAGGAATTCAACAATGGCAGACAAATGACTAACTGTGTGCTTGCTCAGTGTATGTGTGAATGGGGAAAAACCATGGCCAGAAGGGATAGAGTGGTGAGTATCGTCCCAATGGTGAGAATTCCCCCCGAGACTGGTGAGAAAACCCCCATAAAACTACATGCAGTTTGGATGATGCTTGGCTTTCCAAGAGCACATTTTCCCCCCACTTGGAAATCATGCCCCTCCCTAAAGGAACTTAGGATAAACTAATATCCTCTTTACATCTTTTAGATTAATAATTATGTATTATTATCTTGGTTTTAATCTCTTAAGATTATCCCTTTTCCTCAATCTCTTAGCCTCCTCCCTTGCCCAACCTAGTGGGGTTCAATCCCCCATACTCTTTCTTAGTGGTCCGTCTACATGTATCAATGTTGTTGTATTAATAATATGAATATTTACATGTACAAAACAGGCTCCTGACATTTAACATCTAGGTTCCCGGCCTAATCAACACATAAGCCTACTAGCTTATATATACTTGGCTCACCAGCCTACAAAACATGTTACATTCATAATTACAACTGGGGCTCGGCCTTGGGATATTAAACCTAAGAAGTCACAAGTTCAAATCTATAAGGGGGTAGGGTATGTATACCTCCATAGACTTTAGTATTCAAATCATTACGTGGAGGGGGTCCCTTGTCCCACAAACAAGAGGGTCTCATACACCAATTTGGTGTCTGGCTTGGATGTGACCTTAAAATTAGATTATTATTATTAGTGATCTTGATCTAGGTGGATATTGGTGGCCACCCACCTATTCCACTTGGACCCCACACCATTGCTTCTTTAAGTTTTTCAGTTTTCACACAGTTTACTATTTTTAGTAATTTTTTCGAGTCCTGAACTTCTGGGGCCATTTTGAGGCCCTAAACGATGTTTTTTTGGGTATGTTGATGTCACAATTTGCATTTAACGATGTTATTTTGTCTCAAGCTTCGTAGGCCTCAGATAGATCTTTCCAGCGATCTATCATACACCTAAAATGGAGATCGTATGCAAAAGTTACAACCCCGGGAAGTTGATGCAGCAACTTACCCAAACGGGGCCCACATGACTTTTGGCACTTCATCTCCCAGGGTTAGGTTTTTGGATGTCTAGGAATTTTGGTATTCTCGTTTATTGTAAAAGGGCCTTCAGAGCCTCATTGTAATCATCTTCTCATGGATGCGAGTAGTGGCCACATCTCTTCTCAGAGATAAGCTACCAACGCCCTAGCCAGTTTATTTCCATTCTTTCTGTAAGCATTTTTCAGTCATTTGTTATTAATGAAATGAAGTCTTATTTCCGCTGCAT
>ML799566.1:294069-342905 GCA_009831015.1 Picea engelmannii
CACAGCTACAACCGGGCTCTCCATAGCTCAACTAGCCACAGCCCCTTTCAAGTGGGCTTGGGATTCCAGCCACTATGTCCCATTGACATAGCCATGCCATTTGTGGCTACTCAGGAAGATTCAGCTCATGTCCAGTATGAGGCGGATAAGGCAAACAACTTCATTGAGCACATTCAACACATCCTCCAACAGGTTCATGACATCTTGGATAGAGCCAATGCTAAGTACAAGCAACAACATGATCAACATCGGGTTCCACACAACTTCCAAGTGGGCGACAAAGTGTGGCTGCATTTGCAAAAGGAGCGCCTCGTTGGACCCCACCGCAAGCTTCGTCCGCTTCGATATGGGTCGTACACCCTCACCAAGGTTGTAGGGGAAAATGCCTTTGAGCTCAGCATTCCACCATTCCTTGGTCTGCACCCAGTGTTCAATGTGGACCGCCTTCGGCCCTACTTTCCACCTCTACTAGACACATCCGCCATGGAAGAACAACTCACACCAACAGAGTTAAATCTAGAGTGCATGGAACAAGCCAGAACTGATCAGATCATGGATACACAGATCAAGCACACCCAAAAACAAAGGATACCGCTATATCGATTTGTCAAAGTAGGCCAACTCCTTCACCAAGGCAAATGACTCACCAGGGACCAAGTTCAGCAGAAGTTTCCTCATCTCATGGAGGAACTCAACACAATGGGGACCATTGCTTCCTAAGGTGGGAGGAATGATCCAGGTGGATATTGGTGGCCACCCACCTATTCCACTTGGACCTCCACCATTTCTTCTTTCAGTTTTTCAGTTTTCGCACAGTTTACTATTTTTAGCAGTTTTTTCGGGTCCTGAACTTCCGGGGCCATTTTGAGGCCCTAAATGATGTTTTTTTGGGTATGTTGCTGTCGAAAATAACATCTAATGATGCCATTTTGTCTCAAGCGTCGTAGGCCTCGGATATATCTTTCCAATGAGCTATCATACGCTTAAAACGGAGATCGTATGCAAACGTTACGACCTCGGGAAGTTGATGCACCAACTTACCCAAATGGGGCCCACATGACTTTTGGCACTTCATCTCCCAGGGTTAGGTTTTTGGATGTCTAGGAATTTTGGCATTCCCGTTTATTGTAAAAGGGCCTTCAAAGACTCATTGTAATCATCTTCTCACGGATGCGAGTAGCGGCCACATCTCTTCTTAGAGATAAGCTACCAGCGCCCTAGCCAGTTTATTTCCATTCTGTCTGTAAGCATTTTTCAGTCATTTGTTATTAATGAAATGAAGTCTTATTTCCGCTGCATCTCTGTGTTTATGTGTATTTATGTATTTCATTGTGTTCCTACATAAATCCGGATCAGATCTAGAGAGGCCTGGATACTCACTAACATAAAGCAAAGTGATCTGTCACCTAGTCTTAATTAATTGTTCCATGCAATCATTAGTTAACTAATTCACACCTATGGAGGTGAGATAAACACATGCATGTACATGATATGATCCCTCCTGAACACATGCATGTGATATGCACCATCTTGGTGAGAAAACCAAGGTGAACATGCAACTATTGGTGATAAAATCAAGGTTGTCATGCATGATTTTCCTCCACTGTTCTAATTGAAGTGGAACTAAGTCAAAAATGAAGAGGAAAGGTGCCTTATTTTATAGGAGGCACCCTATTTTAAACAATGTTATGAACATAGGGTAATGATGCTTCAACGTAATTCAAAATTTATTCTTCTATGTTAATGGATTCACATTTTAGTGCTATGTATATTCACAAGTATGCATTATCATTATTAAATTTTAGGAGCATTGAGTAGAAGGAAAGTAAAGGAAAATATGGAGAGAAAAGACCACTGCAATTATTCACATCCATCCTACAAAAACATAAGTGTGCATGCCATGAATGCATTGAGTAAGAAAGAAGACAAAACGTGACTATGTGCTCTTTTCTTAAGGCCAACTATTCATTTCTCAATGATGCAGTGAGTTGATAGTTCAAGCCAATGCATAAGAAATCAACAAGTCTTGAAAAGAAAATCCCCTTCATAGAAAAAGATAGAGCAATCAAATTTGCAATCAAATATATCAACAATACGTGAAATAAAATTTAACCCATTAAGAGGAAAACTTGTCTAATTTCCTACGAAATGAGGAATGAACAGAAGAATGAAATCGTAAGTATGTACAAGAAGATGATTAGATTGGAGTGAGAAATTCGCATAAGATCAATCTTTAAACTTCCTACACCACCTTCTCATGAAATCAATAATCATTAAAAGAATAAAACCAAAAATAATGACAAAATGATCAAACCTTAAATTCAAAGGGACAATTAGTGTCGTAAATACTCCTAAGAGCCTCAATGGAATGCTACTCGAGTTTGCTAGAGAAGGAGAAATGATGCATTATATAGGTCATCCTAGGCTACTCGGACTTGACCTTAGGATGCCTTAATATCACGATCACACTGTAAGACCAACCTTCAATTGTTTTTCCTCAGTCATACCATGTATTGGTATCTTGTTATTTTGAATCAATTGTGACAACTCTTTGATCTTCTTCATGAAAATGTGTGCCTTCATGAACACCACTTTAAACCAAGGTACAAGATAGAGCATGAAGTCATCATAGAAAAATGGAAGCTAAAGATCAATCAAGAATTAACTCGGAAGAGTCATTAAACATGATCAATGGGTAAAAGAGTTTCAAAGGACTATTTACAGGGAGCATGTCAAAGGATAGAAGGAGCATTGAAGAACATAAAAAATGTACAACAACAAAGATATCTTGAGAAATGAAAATCCTCCTTAAAATAAATAATCAATGAAAAATCCAAACTCCTAATCCCCTAGGTAGTCGAAGAATATACAAGAGGCTCACAATAGTAATATATTAGGCATTAGCGCTAAAATATTTGGTAGGGGACCCCTTTCCTTTTTCTTATAAAATAAAAATAAAGGGGGGAAATGTTGTGGCCACAACATAAGGGTTTAATTTCTTTCCATAAATTCATATTTTCCACCTCCAATGTTGAGTCCAACAAAATGGTGGTAAAATCCTCCTTTTTCTTTTATTAGGAGGAGTTTCAACATTGAGGCCACCACCTTCCCTTTCCTTAACCATTATGTTGTGGAAGATATATATGGTTATCTCATCAATGCTATCAACCTCTAAGGATGCATGCATATGTTTAAGATAAATAATGAATATTTCAAGTGGGATGCCCACATGGTTGACCACTAAAAACAAACTTATTCAATGAAGAGTAATGAACCATTTTTTTCGTAGTTTATGTAGAATTTTATTTCTAAGAATCAAGTCCAATTGATATTATAAAAATGTTGAAAAGTGAAGCATAACTAATTTATTATGCAAATTATTTTTTGGTTACGAAAGTCGAACATGAACTTTTGGAAGTAGTTGTTGTTTAGACTTTTTTGCATTTGAGCTCATATTAGAGTCTTTTTCTTTTTAACTTCTGAAGGTAGAAAAAGATATCATAACTCAATTGTCAATGGGCAGTGAGGAAAACCATCATTGGCTACTATTCATTAATGCATGCTGACTCATCATCGTTATTCATGGAAAACTATGGCACCTGAAATAATTGATTGGTGGTCCATAAGGGGGCATACTTTCACTCATGTTAGATTCCCCTAGGTCTTGGGTTGTAACATGTTTCCTTACATTCAAGGAATATGAGATATTAGCCAATCGGAAGAAGTTTTAGGTCTTACTTGAGGACCAAAAAGTGGCTTCAACATAGATAGCATTTGCAAGAAAGTTATTATCCCTTGTGGTCATCACTGAGGATATCTCCAATGGGTTCATGTGCTTTCTAGTATCATCTAGCCTTAGTTCCATACATGAGACTAGATACTACCCCTAGTTGTATTTTGACCTCTCTCCCAGGAAGATTTGAGTTTTTATCTTATGTTAAATATTCACTATTTTTTGGATTGTTAGATTTATTTAGTAAAATAATTAAACACAATATAATTTTCCTATGACACTTAATGCATATTTGATAAAGTAAAGCATAATGAAACTCATTAGGCTTGAAATTAATAGTGGGTAACAAGGACAACTTTAATCAAAGTTCCAACTTCTTGAACTTCACTTGATTCCTGAAAGAAGTTGCGTGGGACTTGGAGATATGGAGTAAACTTGTGGCGTTAGGGGCCAATGACCCGTGTGTACATATTACATACCTAAACCAACTTCCACGTTCTCCTTGAGTTGGACATAGTGGATTAGGTTCCATTCTTATTGACATTTAGCTAACCTTTGGTAACCATGGTGGTAGGTGGAGGTAGGGGTTAAAATTATAGCACTGGGAGGTCTTGATTTATGTGTAGATGTTGTAGATTAAATAGCACCCTTGTGTTCTCTGTAATCCCTACAATCGTTGGTTAATTGGGTTGTGATCTAGTTGTAAATAATTCAGAGTTTACCATAGATAGAGAGTTTGCTTGGCAACATCGCTAAAGGCAAGGTATTCATTGGCAAAGCTTATAACTAAATTCTTGTGACTATCAAATGATGTCATAGATACTCACAACCATTCTTGATGAATAGTGGAGTCATAACCTTGCCCTAAATTAAAAAAAACACTATCAATTTTCAAGGCAACAAGACCCAACGTTGTCATTTCATAAACAACCTTAATTTGAAAAAGGAAACACATTGAGAATAACCTTGTAATAATGTAAAGTTATATGAATTCATATATATTTTTTTATCAAAAACATGGAATGATCCAAATTATTAGGAAAATGGATTAAAATTCTACATAAATAAAAACTTTGACTTCTTGTATTGTTGTTTTCCAAGGAAGTTGTGTAATTGTTCTATGTTTTGGCTCTTTTTGCCGAAATATAAACATAAATATGCATGAGATCACAATTTTTTGTAGTTTAAAGTGCATATATGGGCCAGGAGAATCATATATTTTTAATCATCTGGGCCAAAATGAAGACATGGGTTGTGTTGGAAATACCCCCAATATGGCTTGGTATCCACTAGTTTGCACTTAGGTCACACATGTGAACATTTAGCACATGGTCAAATCTCATGGTAAAAATTGTGTTAGAATTAGTAGCAACGCCTTCAGATGTAATTTTCAAGAAAATGAAGAAGAAACTCAAAATTTCGGAACATGGGTTTTTTGTAGAATACATCCATTTAGCTAAAACACTAGTTGTTTTTTAAAATAATGAAGGATCTAGGATATATGGGATTTTTTCCAATATGAGTTTGCCCATATTTACAATTGTGGCCATCTTCTCCAATCTTCTAGACAAATGGGTGTGCCCAACCATCAAGGGAGATTGAATCAAGCTATTCTCAACCTTTTTATGTCATGTAGAATCATTTGTAATTTGGTCTTGAGCTATTTTTGCAACCAAGATCTACCAAACATGAGATGAGAAAATATCTTGTAAACTAATTATGTCTTGAGAGTTCTGATTTGAGGGAATTAGTTTTGATCCATTCTCTTTCTCTTCTCTCTATATAAACAACCATAGGACAAAGAAGGGGGGAGGAGGTTAGATGTTGAAAGAATAATTGATTGAAAAATTAATTATTGAAAGATTAATTAATTGTCGAAAGTTTAGTTGTTGAAAGATTAATTGTCATTGAATTGTTGAAAGATTGGTTGTCATTGATGTCAACCCTTGAATGGGAAGTTAAAAGGCTGCATGTCAATGTAAAGTAGTTGTAAACATTGGTTAATAAGTTGCATGTCAGTTGTGTTAGTACTCCGTAAATTTTGTCTGGCTGATAGACAAATGACAGAGGTAATTGTTTCAACCTACTTTAGCACTGAAGCACTAGCCTTCTCAACTCAAAGAGGGCTCTCTCATGTCACTTGATATTTCTTTGCAAATCGATGGCTAGATTTTGGTTTGTCTGGGGGGATTTTAATAAAGTTGTTAGCAAGGAAGGGGAGGAACACTCAGGGCCATGGAGTCAAAATTTTGAAAGTGAATGAAAATAATGACCAGCCTGTAGAACTCTCCAGAGGATAAAGGCTAAACTAGGTGATGAGTCTGAGTTATTCTTGAATTTAAATAGAGTGTAGGAAGATAAAGAAAACAAATAACTACATCAGAGCATTACTGAAATGATTTCTGAATTAGTTAGGAAGACAATCACACAGTTTAAATTCCTTAAGCCAAGAGCGTCACAGGACGAATTATGGGCCTTTAACTATCCAATTTAAACAGAAGAAAATGTAAATGTAATAATAGATCACAGGAAATACATACGATGAAGGAAGACAAAGCTCATATCACCACCATTAGAATATTTTCATAAATACTTCAAAAGCTTATGCATTTATATTTAATTCAGCTTTAGAAAATTACAATAAAGTTTGAAACAACCAAAAGGGTGCTCTTGCACTTTTTCCAACGTTAATTCAATCAAATTCCCCATAATTTATACAATTCGATTACAATGGATGAAACTGAAACGTTTCAGCTTCTAAAACTAATAATAGCAATTTCAACTAGCAGTCTCGATATACAAACCGATTTACAATGATTACTCAAAAGGCGTTTCAAAACTAGGAATGGATTCCTTTGACTGCTCAGCTTCCTTTACGACATCTGGCTTGTCTTGATCTTCTGTCAAACTCGTTGGTTTGGTGACACCTGGACGTCACTTACTAGCTCCGAGGAAACTGCATCTCGTCTTGCCCAGCCGCACGATTTCCTTCCATTGCGAGTCAGAAGGAATCTTGTACTCCATCATTTCCTTAATTAAAATATCTAGATCAATGCACATGGAGTAGGACATAATCGATAGGCCAATCTTCACTGTTTTAAATTGATTCAAAATTTCAAATTTTGTGGCCAAATACTCTACCAGACTTGGGCCTTTTAGGCTTTCCTCCATAGCTTCAAATTTGGAATGATCCATCCTACACTGAATGAGGAGATAATTGTAGTCTTCTTAATTGTATAATGAACCTTTGCCATCCCAAAATGGTGGGAGGCCCTTGAAAAACAATTGTTCAAACGTGTCTTTAAAATCTTGTATACTGTGCTCCATTTGCATAGCTTTGTTCTGAACTGATTTGAGTAAGTTGTGCTTGGTGATGATTCTCATGGCCCATATGATTAAAAATATATAATTAAAAATATAGTTTATATAGCTATAAATGACCATAACACTCCTCTTTATTTTAATGGTTTCAGAATATGGATTTGAATGAAATTTTTCTATGGGTAGGATACTTGTAACAATAATGAATCATCATAACAATAATAAATCCTTATAACAATAATAAATCATCATCAAATTTCAAGTTGATTTTCTAGCAATGTCTTTAGAATTAGTATAAATTGACATCTGCAACTGGTAAAACAAGTTGATTTCCTTTAAATGTTCTTAGGTCAAATATAAATTATCATCTATAATGTATAAATCAAGTGTATTTGTTATCAATGTCCTTAGAACAATATAACTCATCATCTACAAACATCCATATGATTTGTTATCAATGCTCTTATAATAACTATAACTCATTAAATGATTTGTTGTTACAATGTGACGAGCATAGTGTTGAGTCTTTCAATTTGATGAACATTGCGTCGAGTTTCACAATTCAACGGACATAACCATATTTTCGCAACGTGATGAACACGACTTTCCATAACCATATTGTCACAATGTGACGAACATAACCATATTGTTGCAATGCCATGACCATGACTTGTCATAACCACATTATCGCAATGTGACGAACATAACCATATTGTCACAATGTGACAAACATGAATGGCCATAACCACATTATCACAATGTGACGAACATAACCATATTGTCGAAATCTGATGAACATGACTGGCCATAGCCATATTGTTGCAATGTGATGAACATTGCCCCATTGTCGAAATAAATATCCTATCATCGCTATGTGATGAACATATGACATTTATTTTCATCACATATCCATTCGACATATGATGAACATACGACATTTATGTTCATCGCATTGCCACTTTTTACTTAAATGACATGTCATTGTAATATGATGAACATAAACCCCTCGGCGCAATATCCCCATCATCGTCAATATGTGACAAACAATATATTATTGTCGCAATGTGATGAATGTATCCCCATCATTGCAATGTGATGAAAATATCCTGTCATCATATTGCGATGCAAATATCTTGTCATCATAATCTAGCAAACTTATCCCCTCCCTTGCAATGTGACGAACCTAGCCTTATACGCTGAACATACGATGTGATGAACATAACCATACTGTTGCAATGTGACGAACCTAGCCTTATATGTTGAACATACGATGTGACGAACATAACCATATTATCGCAATGTGGCGAACATAAATATGGTTGACCTTGATTGACCATGACCATGGTTGACCATGGTTGACAATGGTTGAACATGGTTGGCCATAACCATATTGTCACAATGTGACAAACACAATGATATTGTCACGATGTGAAGAACATGAGTGGCCATAATGATATTTTTCGCAATGTGATGAGCATGTCTTGTCATAACCATATTGTCGCAATTTGATGAATATAACCATATTGTCGCAGTATGACGAACATAACCTCGTCATCATAATGTGATGAAAATAACCATATTGTTGCAATGTGATGAACAAAACCTCATTGTCCTAATGTGATGAACATATCCTCACCATCTGTGACMCATATATCTTATCGTCATAATGTGAAAAAACAACATACAAACCTAGCCTTATACGTTGAACATAAGATGTGATAAACATAACCATATTGTCGCAATGTGATGAACATAAATATGGTTGACCTTGATTGACCATGACCATGGTTGACTATGGTTGACCATGGTTGACAATGGTTGAACATGGTTGGCCATAACCATATTGTCACAATGTGAGGAACACAACGATATTGTCGCGATGTGAAGAATATGAGTGGCCATAACAATATTTTTCTCAATGTGACGAGCATGTCTTTTCATAACCATATTCTCGCAATTTGATGAATATAACCATATTTTCACAATGTGATGAACATGATTGGCCATAACCATATTGTCGCAATGTGACGAACATAACCTYGTCATCACAATACGATGAAAATAACCATATTGTTGCAATGTGATGAACAAAACCTCGTCGTCCTAATGTGATGAACATATCCTCACTGTCTATGACACAAATATCCTATCGTCATAATGTGAAAAAACAACATACAAACTTAGCCTTATACGCTAAACATACGATGTGACAAACATAACCATATTGTCGCAATGTGATGAACATAAATATGGTTGACCTTGATTGACCATGACCATGGTTGACCATGGTTGACAACGGTTGAACATGGTTGGCCATAACCATATTTTCACAATGTGAGGAACACAAGGATATTGTCGTGATGTGAAGAATATGAGTGGCCATAACAATATTTTTCTCAATGTGACGAGCATGTCTTGTCATAACCATATTCTTGCAATTTGATGAATATAACCATATTGTCACAATGTGACGAACATGATTGGCCATAACCATATTGTCGCAATGTGATGAACATAACCTCGTCATCACAATGTGATGAAAATAACCATATTGTTGCAATGTGATGAACAAAACCTCGTCATCCTAATGTGATGAACATATCCTCACTGTCTGTGACACAAATATCCTATCGTCATAATGTGAAAAACAATGTCTTGTCATCACTCTGTGATGAAGATCACCCCATTGTCGAAATAAATATCCTGTCATCACTATGTGATGAACATACGACATTTATTTTCATCACATATCCATTTGACATATGATGAACATACGACATTTATGTTCATGACATTGCCACTTTTTACTTAAATGACATGTCATTGTAATGTGATCAACATAAACCCCTCATCGCAATATCCTTGTCATCATCAATATGTGACAAACAATATATTTTCGTTGCAATATGATGAACGTATCCCCATCATTGCAATGTGATGAAAATATCCTGTCATCATATTGTGATACAAATATCTTGTCGTCGTAATCTGGTGAACTTATCCCCTCCCTTGCAATGTCACAAAAATAACCATATTTTCTCGATATGACGAACATAGCCTCGCCATCCCAATTTCATCAAAATAGCTTCATCATCGCAATGTTAAGTGAATATCATGTCATCATAATGTGACAAACACTTCCAAATTTCATTATCTAAATGTCATTCGTAGTCTTGGTCAACTATGGTCATGGCCAACCATGGTCACCTAGGATAACAACTATCAAACTTGGTTAACCATTGTCAACCGTAGTCAACCATAGTCAACCATGGTCATGGTCAACCAAGGTCAACAATAGTGAAGTTCATCCATAGTGAACGTCAAGGATAGTGAAGGTCTATGAAATTTAACCACAGTGAAGGTTTATGGAAGTTAACCATGGCCATGGTCAACCATAAATAACCATGTCAACCATAGTGAACCTTTCCTTCCCAAAGTCAACAAATTTCTACCAAAGTTAGCCATGATCATGGCCAACCATAGTCAAGCATGGTCATTGTAAATTAATGTATTATTTTCATCACATAGCCATTCGACATACGATGAACATATGACATTTATGTTCATCACATTGCCAATCTTTACTGAAATGACCTATCATTGCAATGTGATGAACCTAAAACCCTCATCCCAATATCCCCAACGTCGTCAATATGTGACAAAAAATATATTTTCGTCGCAATGTGATGAACATAGCCCCGCCATTGCAATGTGATGCAAATATCCTATCATCAGATTGTGATGCAAATATCTTGTCATCACAATCTGACAAACATAGCCTCGTCATCACAATGTCATCAACATAGCTTCCTTGTCACAATGTTACGTGAATATCATGTCGTCATAATGTGACAAACACTTCCAAATTTCACTATCTAAATGTCATTCGTAGTCTTGTTCAACTATGGTCATGACTAACCATGATCGTTTATGGACAACCACTATCAAACATGGTTAACCATTGTCAACCATGGTCAACCAGAGTCAACCATGGTCATGGTCAACCAAGTTCAACCATAATGAAGTTCATCCATAGTAAACGTCAACCATAGTGAAGGTCTACATAAGTTAACCACGGTGAAGGTCTATGGAAGTTAACCATGGTCATGGTCAACCATAATTAACCATGTCAACCATAGTGAACCTTTCCTTCCCAAAATCAACAAAGTTCTACCAAAGTTAGCAATGATCATGGTCATTAATGTATTAATACTTTAATATTGTATTACTAATGTATTAATGTATTAATACTTTAATAATGTATTAATGTATGATTACTTTAATAATGTATTTATTAAGATATTAATACTTTAATGATGTATTAGTAAAGTATTATTTAAAATTATTTTTTTAATATCAATATTTATGTTTTGTTATAAATATTAATAATACTATTTTAGTGTATTAATAATATTAATAAATACATTATTAATAATGATTTAATGTATAAACTAATTAATGTATTAATTAATAAATACTTTATATTATAAGTTACATTATTAATGTCTTAATACTTTAATAATGCATTAACTAATTAATATTTTAATTATTTATTATTAATAATTTAATATAAATATTAATATTAATATCTTAGTGTATTAATAATATTAATAAATACATTATTATATTATATTTATTGTATGAATTAATTAATGTATAAATTAATTAATATACCTTACATTATACATTAATGTATATATTAATTAATACATTACATTATTAATGTATTATTATTTATATATTAATGTAAATTAATATTTTAATTTATACAATATATAAATGTATCATTATATTATTAATGTATTATTTTATTAGTGTATTAATATTTTAGTAATATATTAATTAATAATGTATAACTTTATTAATTAATTAATACATTACACTATTAATTTATCAATCAACTACATTATACATTAATGTAACTTAATGCTTTAATTTATAGATTAAATGTATACATTATTATTATCTATTATATTAATGTAATATATTACATTAATAGATCTCAGTAATTTATATACATTAAGATAATATTAATGTAATAATTAAGGCTGTCGTCATGATGTCGATCAACGTGTGTATATCAACCACTTTTATAAAGTAATTATTGCTAATCACTAAATATTTTAATACAACTCAAACCAATCCACATTTTTATAATATCATTTAAAAAATATTAAATATTAAAAATATGATACAATGTTATTATCATTAATATTTAAAAAACAAAAGACAAAGTTAAAAAGCTAAAACAAAATCAACAACAAAGAGATGAAAACTCAAACTTACAATCCACATTTTTATAATATCATTTAAAAAATATTAAATATTAAAAATATGATGTAATGTTATTATCATTAATATTTAAAAAACAAAAGACAAAGTTAAGAAGCTAGAACAAAATCAACAACAAAAAGATCAAAACTCAAACTTACAATCCACATTTTTATAATATCATTTAAAACATATTAAATATTAAAAACATGATACAATGTTATTATCATTAATATTTAAAAAACAAAAGACAAAGTTAAGAAGCTAGAACAAAATCAACAACAAAGAGATGAAAACTCAAACTTATTGAAAATTAAAAAACACAAAAGAAAATGAAAATATCCTAACCACTTATTATTATTCATGCATTCGTACATTTAGCAAATACATTGTAACTTTAAAAATCGTCAAAAAAAACAAAATCAGATTACGAGTGCATTGACATTAAATTTATTTAAATCTCTTTTTAGTCACGCATGCATACTTTAAGCAAATACATTGTAACTTTAAAAATTGTGAAAAAGACAAAATCAGATTACCAGTGGATTGACATTTAATTTATTTAAATCTCTTTTTCTTAAAATAATAATAATAATTAAATATTTAAATTTTTATATTTAAATATATTACGAGTGGATTGACATTTAATTTATTTAAATCTTTTTTTCTTAAAATAATAATAATAATTAAATATTTAATTTTTTATATTTAAATATATATTATTAAAAAATAATAATAATAATAATATATTTTTATATTTTTAATTTTTTTAATTATTATTATTATTATTAATAATTTTCTAACTCCTGAGGAATAACATATCAATAATAAAAATAAAATATAGGGTGGATATCCCTCCAACATATCTGTTTCTCTATTCCCTTCAAAGTCAAGATTCACCTATGTAGCGAGATGCTTATTTATTATGGATGTGACGTAGATAACAACTATTCATCAAAAGGGCGTAACGAAGATGCACGGTCATGCATAAGCCAACGAAGAAACTTCCATTTAGGGAACGGGTTTGGTTAAGAGGAGCCGGCCGCCGGCCAACTGAGTACACAAGAAGAGCCGAAGGCAATATGTTTTATTAATGTTTTTGGCTGTGCCTCGTCCACCACTACCACCACCGCTATTTTGTCGGATAGCGAGGTGATGCTTCTTTTGTCGATTGTCGCGACGTGGAAAGAAGCGGGAGGGCCCAGTTGACCAGACGCCTCTCTGTCGTTTCTGGTGTCATCCTCACCAGCAACTAAGTATTCTTTGTCGTTTTCTACGTTTTATTACGCTTAAATGTACCCCCACACAAGCCCCTCTCTTCTACCATTCCCGTCCTTTCATTTTTTCACCGCAAGGTATTCGTTTGGCTTTGCTTCTTGTTGCAGGCATCGATCGTCTCTGTTATTTTTCGCTTCATTGTACCCCTCCTTTTCTTCATCGTCTGCTCATTCTCGTTTTGGCCGGAGACTCTCAAATTCGTTTTCTCGAGCTGAAGGGGTCGTCCAGGTTTACTGATTGATTAATGGCCGGGGAGGACGAAGAGTCGCGGGTTCTAGTCGCAGCGGGCAAATACAAGAAGCTGGCGCTATGCCAGGATGAGGTCGCCAGCAACGTCGACATGCTGAACGAGATATTCAAGCACCTGGACGCGGTGTCTTTGGCCATGGCTTCTTGCGTCAGCAAGAAATGGAAGCAGGCCACAGACGATGAGGATATCTGGGAGGCCATCTGTACGCGCCATTGGCCATCCACGGCCTCGTCTCAGAATGGGCAGTTGAAATCCGTGGTCGTGGCTCTCGGCGGGTTCAGGCGTCTCTACGTAAACTGCTTGCACCCTCTTCTCTCCAGAAATAATAGCAGTTACAAGGATTTGAAATCTGGTTCAATATCCAAGGATGCTTCGTCTTCTTCCAAGCAAAAGTGGAGCAAGGACGAGGTTTATCTTTCCCTCTCGCTGTTTTCAATCGATTGCTACGAGAGAATACCTCCTCTGGCTCCGCATCCATCTCGCATGGCCGGAATTCTGTGCAAGCCCCGTTCGGATGAGCGACAGCCAGGCTCCTCTTCCACCGCCTTTACTTCCGACGTGCGCCGCCTTCTTGACGGGTGGAGAGACAAATGCAGCTTTTTCCCATCTAACACAAACAACGACATAATCCCTCATCATCCATCAAAGAAGGTTGACATTAACGTTGAAGATGCTACCTATTGCTGGGGATCCATGGATTCTTCCAAATAACTCTCCTACAGCAGAGTATAGACAGTATTAAAGGTACCGGATACTTTTGTTTCAGAGGGTTTCAGAACCTTCAAATATGTAATATTAACTTGTCTTTTATTTCCGAAATGTAATATTTCTTCTCACGCGTTAAATTAAATTAAATTATGGTTTCTTCTCACGCGTTCCATTAAATTATTAAATTATGGTTTCTTTTCACGCGTTCCATTAAATTAAATTATCCGTGTAGAGCAATGACAGACACATATTTCTTTGATTGATTTGATTTAGGTGATTGTATATTATTTGGCATCTACCTGAAAATTTAAACGTTGGAACCTATCTCCATGAAGAACCGAATCTCCGTTAGCACAACAGTAATACTGTTATTTCTTTGGCCACTTTATAAAGTAGATGTTCGAAACGCCGTGAGTAAAGTATGTCAATGACAATAAAGTTTCTACCTTATCCCATCCTATCCCAAATTGTTGGCTTGCTCTGATGAGCTGTTTGGTTTGAAAGGACGACACCCTCTTCGTAATACGGCCAATGGGGAGATGGGATGGCCTTCTTTACCTGAAGCTCCTCCATCCAGTCTGTCGTCTTCATTTATACGCTGGTGTCCGAATTACAGCGTAATTTAGAGGATAAAGTATTCCTGTACGGACTGTGTTTTCAGATTTTCTTTTCATACTCTCTCTGTGTCAGTTTAATGGACGAGATTTCACCAACGGATTGTCGGATTCCGCCGTTTTTCTTGTTTAATGAACTAAATTTTATAAACAATTGAAATGGGATTGTCGGATTCCGCCGTTTTTCTTGCTTTACTTTTACTATTTCAAACTTTTCCGTCTGAGTTTTTGGATCAGTTTGTTCTAAAAATGTGTGGGAAAGTTCAAATAATTGATAAATTGTAGATATCAATTTGATGAAATTGTAGATATTAATTTGATGAAATTATAGATATCAATTTGTTGAGATTTCATAGTTTAGATGTTTTGGATTAAATATTTTAGAGTACTAGATTTGTCTATTCATACAAAACTTCAATTCAAATAATTTAATGAAAAAAATGCAATTTTACCAACCATTATATATTCTTTGGACGCTATGCCTGCGTGAAAATAGCAAGCACCTAGTCATTTCCAATTCGGACAGAGGTTGTATTCCAATATAAAAGATTCAAGTATTTTTTGGAAGATTTAGTTAGGACAGCTAGGCGAGAGGGAAGGAGCGGTGGTGAAAAATAATATGTGGAAAAAAACAATGTAAAAGAAGTCATGATTGTTGGTTGAAAAATGATGCACCCCGTGGTTGTTCGTTGAGAAAAAGAGAATAAAGAAGTGTGTGGTTGAGAATCAAGTTATAAAAACTATTTGTCAAATAGCGAAATTTAATAAACTAAGTTTATGTTTTAGATCTTACCATTGCATCATCATTTATTTTATTTTAGTTAGTTGAAAGTGTTTTCCTCGGAATAGCATCACCAATTTTAGTTGGTAAAATTGGTTGAGAATAGAGTGTTTTTCCTCGGAATTGAGATGAGAATTATAAGAACAAATCTGTCAAAGCGAGAAATGTAATAAACTAAGCTTATAATTTAGTTCCTACCATCGCATCACTAATTTTGGTGATACTTTAATTTATTTTAATTTTAAAATCTTAACCCAAAAATTTAACTAATATTATTATTTTTTAATTTAAAAATGTTAACTAAAAATTAACAAATATTATTATTTATTTTAATATAATAAATTTTAATTAAAAAACTAACACTATTATTTATTTTAATTTAAAAAAGTTAAATTTATTATTTTTAATTATTTATTTTAATTTAAAAAAATAAAAATTATTAACTATACCATAACGAAGAAATATACCCAAATTGTTAACAAAATATATCTCTCCATCAAATTAGGTGTTTGTTTAACAAAGTAAATCAATCCGCTACCTTAAAATTCCGTTCTTTCAAATGTATTCACGAATATTATAATGAACTAGTTTTCAGTGTACAATGAAATGTAAATTAATAGATATCGTTGTCTTTCCAGCATGAATTAATAGATATCGTTGTCTTCCATTGCAATGAAGTGTATTAGGGAATAAATGATGAATTAGTAGCAAAGAATAATTATTGAGTAGTGGTACTGAATAAATGTACATCATTAGTAGGTAATGAATGTTAAGCATCAATAATTGGCCAATTAATTGTTGGTGGTTTCCAACATGTAGAATTGGAAAATGGTTTATGGTTTTGTTATACTTATTTATTGAGTGGTAAGGTTAAAACAAAATAGTGTGTATGAGTTTTAACTATGTTGTTGATTAACACTCTTGTTGAGAGCAAAGTGACTATGTAATGTATTGTAACCATTTAGTTTTGGAATAATACATTGAGCATGCTTTAGAGTGTGGTGTTTTTCTTTTGAAAAGGCTTTCCCTTGGAAATTGATATGTAATGGTTTCTACTTATCATCTACAAGTGTGTTTATTTAATTTCAACACATATTTCTTCATTGATTAGTGTAAGAAGTGTATTCCACACATTTAATTCCTTTCATTTGGCATTAGAGTTTGATCACCTTCAATCCAAGATGTTAGATATAAGGGTTTTTTAATCTTAAACTTGGTTTGAGAGGGAGATCACGTAGAAGGAAATATTGTTGCAAGGAAATGGTGAACACATCTAGATTAAAAATGGAGAATTTTAATGGCACTAACTTTGAGTTGTGGGAGCTCAAGATGAAGGATCTTCTCATAGATCGAGATCTATGGGTTGCAATATCTAGAACCAAACCAATCGGTATGAAAGATGAAGAGTGGTTGGTGTTGGAGAGAAAGGAGAAAAGCCCTATCGTGCTCTACTTGGCTGATTCAGTATTATTGAATGTTTCTAAAGAAAAAATTATAGCAACTCCGTGGAAGAAGTTGGGAGATTTGTATCAAGCTAAACCCTTGGTTAATAAACTTTTTATGTGGAAAATGATGTTTTCCTTGAGAATAAGTGATGTTGATTCTATAGTTGAGCACCTAAATGCATTTGATACTATTGTGACCCAACTGATCTCAGTTGGAGTGAAGATGGAGAGGAGGATTGTTGTATGACCATTTTGTGTTCTTTTTCAAATTCACGGGACAACCTAGTAATGGTCATTGGAAGCATTGTAAGTACATTGGTGTTTAATGAGGTCGTAGTTTCTTTACTCTCAGAGAAAGTGAGGTAGAAATCTTATGAGTCCACCAATGATGCCTTGGTTGTTTGTGGAAGATTGAAGGAGAAAG
The DNA here is from genome assembly GCA_009831015.1 of Picea engelmannii. Lineage (NCBI taxonomy): Eukaryota > Viridiplantae > Streptophyta > Pinopsida > Pinales > Pinaceae > Picea > Picea engelmannii. The sequence goes on from ML799566.1 coordinate 311,895, forward strand.
GAAAGAAGAGAGAAAGGGGAAGATCCAAACCCTGTTGGAGATATGAGTCTTCTGGAAAGTCCAAGGAAAAATGTTGGAATGGCGAAAAGGGAGGACATTTTAGAAGAGACTGCAAGGAATAGAAAAAAATAAATAAGAAGTAAAATAATGATTCTAATGACAAGCATGAAAAATATTTGAAGATGATGGTGGAGATGCATTTGTTGTTTTTTGGCAACCCATATAGGCCATAGTGTATGGTTGATAAACTTTGAAGCTTCCTTCCATATGAGTTCCCATCGACACTACTTTTCAATGTATGAGAAATATGATGGTAGGATGGTATACCACGGTGATGACTCTCCTTTCAATATAGTTGGCCATTGTTGGCTCGCTAAATTGACATCTTTTACACCATCAGTTGGTCTCCTTTTGTTTTATCCTTGCACCCATTTCCTATGCCTACTACCACATTCACCCAGTTAATGTGTATAACATGCTTGATGACATGAAATGTTGTTAATATTCATAATTTCTTTTGTTTTTAATGATTTAGAAAGAGATTTAGACTAATCTTGTCGATGAAGGTTTTTGACAATTCAGTTCCTGAGCCAACAGTTCAGTTCTGGTACCCGACCTCCATGTTTATCATATATGTGCACTTACATGGCCAAAATGAAGACATGGGTTTTGTTGGAAATACCCCCAATATGGTTTGGTATCCACTAGTTTACACTTAGGTCACACGTGTGAACATTCAGCGCATGGTCAAATCTCATGGTCAAAATTGTGTTAGAATTAGCAGCAACGACCTTTAGACGTAATTTTCAGGCAAATGAAGAAGAATCTCAAAATTTCGGAACATGGTTTTTTTGTAGAATACGTCCATTTATCTAAAGAACAAGTTCTTTTTGGAAATAATGAAGGATCTGGGATATATGGGAGTTTTTCCAATATGAGTTTGCCCATATTTACAGTTGTGGGCATCTTCTCCAATATTATAGACAAATGGGTGTGCCCAACCATCAAAGGAGATTGAATCAAGCTATTCTCAACCTTTTTATGTCATGTAGAATCATTTGTAATTTAGTCTTGAGCTATTTTTTCTACCAAGATCTACCAAACATGAGATGAGCAAATATCTTGTAAATTAATTGTATCTTGACGGTTCTGATTTGAGGGAATTAGTTTTGATCCATTCTCTTTCTCTTCTCTGTATATAAACAACCATAGGACAAGGAAGGGGGAAGGAGGTTAGATGTTGAAAGATTAATTGATTGAAAAATTAATTATTGAAAGATTAATTAATTGTCAAAAGTTTAGTTGTTGAAAGATTAATTGTCATTGAATTGTTGAAAGATTGGTTGTTGATGCAGGAGCATCACCTTCCAAGTCAACAACGCACACATGGAAGAGAACGAATGACATATCAGCAGGACCGAGTTTCAAATCAAACATATATTTCAGAGATAAATTGGTTGTTGGGATATTTTGTAAACATCATTTTAAAATTGTAACTTGTTTGTAAAGTCATGAAGCACTGTAAGAGATTGCAGATATGGAGTGTTGACTCTATCGGGAAATAACTRGTAGTTATTGTAATAGGAMAAAATAGGTAACATCTTTGAGTTTGATAGGATAAATTTTAGAYAGGACGAGAGAGCTTGTGGAGCCAATCCTTAGATAGTTTTTTCGTTGTTGTATTGTAACAGATAGACATAATAGAGAGAATGAGATAGAGATCAGAGAGATCRGTAGAACAAAGTAGAGTATAAGAAACACTATGTAAATTTGTTTTCATGAATGAATAGAACAAACAGAGTTGTCCCAAAATCCTTAGACTGTGTTCATTTCATGTGTGATTGAATGAATATTATATTCTGTATGTATGATTTAGTTCATTTTGTTCATGCAGGATTTTTTGAGAGATTGACTGTATGTGACAAAATTGGATGAGTTTCAATTGTTTCTCTTCTGACACTCGTTTGCAAGGTGTGCATCGCGAACGCAAGCAGTGCATCGATTGAGTCCGAGAGTGGCTCACAGAAGTTCAGAGAGGCTAAGAGAAACTTAGACCAATTTCAAGGTGTGCACAATGTCAAGGGGCGACCAAGCTTCGAAGAACTAGCGCAGAGGAGCACTGGGTGGGTGAGAAGAATTTCTTTCCAAGAAATCCTTCAATTTGAGTTATTGAAATCTCGAGAACACAAGGTGTGCATGGAAAATCAAAATCCTTTTAAGGACCGAAGCTTAGAAGAGATAACACTTTTCCTGAGTCTTGGAGAGATCCCAAAGTCGGACTCGTAGAAAGAACAAAGGTTTGAAACCTTTGAAGATTGATAAATCTTCCAAGAGGGGAGATATCAGAAGCTCAGGAGGAGGAGCGACTGTGATCGTTGGATCATAGTTAGGAAGATCGAAAATCGTCGGATCAGAGGAAGGTGCAAGAGCCTTAGCACTTCGCATCACAGAGGAGAGAGAACCTACCGGGGTTGAACTTTGATGTTTCCGAAGTCCGAAGAGACAAAACCCCAAAGTAGAATCTCAGTCGTCCGATCATAGAAACAGATCTGAGCCATCAGATTGTTCGGGGAAGGATCAAGCGTCAGATCGTCAAAAAGTATCTGGACCATCAGATAATGTGAAGTTCGGGAGCAAGCAAGTTTGAAACTTGAAACACCCGAAGCGCAAAGAGCCGAAGGGCTGGAGAGAATCTGGATCATTGATCCAGGAGGATACATGTCGATAGGTCGAAAGATCTAGAAGAAGGCGGAGGTTGAAGCGTTGAAAAATTCGAAGCTCGAATACCCGAAGAGATGAGAGCCGTCAATCTATTAGGAGACACTTGGTAGCAGATCTCGAGCTCCGGGAAAGTTGAAGTGGGTTTTTTTAGTTAAGAACTGAGATCGTCGGAGTGAGAAGACCTGAAGACCCGAAGTAAGATCTGGACCGTGATATCTAAGGGAGACATGGAACGAATTTGTGAACTCCGGGTAAAGTCCCGAAGTGATTTGTAGCCACTGGATTGGATAAAGTAGCCACAAATCACGTGGAATATATCCATGTATTCTGGGTAAATTCTCAAAGTAATCCTTGATCGTTGGATTAGGAGGACACACGTTAGGGGATCACAACCTTCAGATAAAAGAATTTGGGAAAAGGTGAAGTTTGAGATTTGAGATCTCAGAAGTTCGAAGACCTAGAGGAAATCTCGATCGTCGATCGAGAAGAGGTTCATTGGACCGTTGATCCGAGTTGAACGGTCAAACACCTGAAGTGAAGGCAAGGTCATTGATTGGTAGGACAGGTGTCCGTAGATCGCTAGTTCTGGAGGATTGACATACGAAAGGAAGCTGGGTTTGAGATTTTGAATTCTCGAAGTCCGGAATTGCAAAGAGATATTGATCATTGATTCAGAGGAAGCATATCTGGTCCGTAGATTCGAAGGGCACATATCTGATTTTTGATTTAGACGTTATCATCAATATCGTGAGATCGACGATCCCATAGTATTGTGGGGATAGAAATTGCAAGGAGTTTAAGATATCGAGGGTGGGATGCAATTCAAATCGTGGTTCCGTCAAGGGGACATGTGGAAGTTGTAGGAGCATTGTGGGCTCAAAATAAATTTGACTCTGAACCGCTTGTGGTCGTGCCCACAATCGTATGGTCATAGCCCAAGGTCACATCAAGAGAGGTTTTATATGAAAAGGAGCTAACACCGACACTCTGAGTTTTCACAGCAGAGCGAAAGGAAAGGTCGCGGGTTGTTGTCAGACCTACACCAGGAAGCTGAGGGGGCCTGTGTTTAGATATAGGGGGGGTACTATTAAGGTTCCAAAGAGTCTTTCGACTCAAGAATCAGAGATCCATTGACCAGGAGGTTGTGCATCCCTATGGGGGAGTAGGGGGGATGCATCAGGGGGTATCAGAGATGATATTGAGTTTGTTTGTAGAAAACAAGTGAAAGGAGAAAGGGGTAAGTTGATATCATTTGTTGTATAAAAAAATTATTTTTTGTTTGTAGATGACGTAGTGAAATCATGCCACCCAGAAGGCGTAGAGCGAATGCAGAAATTGAAGAAGAAATGAAGTGACTCCGAATGAGATTGGATGCCATGGAAACAATGCAGAGAAGAGCACTAGACGTTGGAGATATCAGTGAAGCTGAGAGTGAATAATATGAGGTTGAAGAAAATGTAGCGGAGGATGTTGCACAAGATCGCTTATTAAAAGTTGTTTCAAAAATAGGAGCCAGAGAAAGAATAGAGGTACCGATGTATGAAGGCAATTTAGAAGTTGAAGAATTGTTAGATTGGGTACGTGCTATGTAAAAATACTTTGATTATGAAGATATCAAAGAAGACAATATGGTGAAGCATGCAGTGACAAGACTGAAAGGTCATGCAACGCTATGGTGGGATGAAATGCAAGCCAAACGCAGGAGAAATGGTAAGTAGAAAATTAAAAACTGATATAGGATGGTAGCTAAGTTGAAAGCCAAATTTATCTTGAAGGATTACCAAATTAATCTTTACAGAAGATTACAGAACCTAAGAAATAAAGGTTTATCAGTGAATGAGTACACTGATAAATTTTACAGACTGAACATTAGGGCTAAACAGAAGGAAAATAAAGATGAAAAGACAACCAGATATATCAATGGGCTGAGATACAAAATCCAAGAGGAGATTATCATGATGTCGGTTAGTACAGTCGAGGATGCTTATCAAGCAGCCTTGAAAGCTGAAGAAAAATTGGCCAGCAAGCAAAGCCAACGAAGTAAAGGAGGAAACTCAAGAAGAGGTAAGGGAACTACCAGAGATAAGTTCCAGAAGCCGAAGCATGAATATGACAAACAACATAGTCACCATGAGAAAGGTGGAAGTTCTAAAGAAGGACAGCATGGAGGAAGAAGCTCTTTTTCCAAAGGAAGAGGAAGAGCCAGAGGAGGCGTAGTTAGATTCTATACCTGTGGAAAGCAATTGCACAAGTCTTGGGAATGTCCCGAGAGAAAGAACGAAGGAGGAGGTGAAGCACACATTGTTGAAGCACATAAACATGTGGAAGAAGAAGCAACAGTGGGAGGAAGGAACCTCATGATGAGGAAAATTCTTCTTAAACCATAAAAGGAACCAGAGGAACCATTTCAGCGAACACGTCTATCCAGAACTTCTTGCAAGGTGAAATACAGAGTTTGCAAAGTGATCATAGAAAGTGGGAACACTGACAATCTAGTATCTACAGAGATGGTGGAGAAGCTAGAGCTGAAGACAACTGCACATCCAAACCCATACAAGGTATCGTGGTTGCATAAAGGACATCAAGTAATGGTAAGTCAACAATGCCAAGTTGAATTTAAAATAGGAGGTTACAAAGATGAAATATTATGTGATGTAATTCCTATGGATGTCTGTCATATTTTATTGGGAAGGTCATTGCAGTATGACCGAAAATTTATTCATGATGGAAGGAAGAATACCTATACCCTAGAAAAGAATGGTAGGACACATATGTTGTTACTCATAGAAGATAAAGAGAAAAAGAGAGAAACTAGTTCAAGCATACTTCTCATGAGTGGGAAGGAACTCTTGAAAGAAGTCAAGAAGGAAAAGGAAATGCAGTTTGTTACAGTGAGGAAGCCTAGAGTTATCCTTACAAATACTTATTTGGAATATTTGCCTATAGAAATCCAGGAACTGTTAGAAAACTTTGTTGATATAGTAGTGAATGAGTTACCACACTCATTTCGACCCATTAGGAGTATAAGCCATCATATTGACCTTATTCAAGGATCTAGTTTACCAAACAAAGCAGGTTATAGGTTGATACCTAGAGAGAATGAAAAGGTCAAAAATCAAGTCCAGGAGTTGTTGGATAAATGTTTAGTTAGGGAAAGCTTAAGCCCATGCACAATACTGACTATGCTAGGTTCAAATAAAGATGGAGGATGGAGGATGTGTATAGATTCCTAAGCCATCAAAAAGATAACCATTAGGTACAGATTCCCTTTACCGAGGATGGATGATTTGATGGACTATTTGAGTGGAGCGAGCTATTTTTCCAAGATATACTTGAAAAGTGGATATCATCAAATAAGGATGAGAGAGGGAGATGAATGGAAAAAAACATTCAAGACAAATGAAGGATTGTTTGAATGGTTGGTCATACCATTTGGGTTGACAAATGCACCAAACACATTTATGAGGTTAATGAATGAAGTGTTGAAAGACTTCATAGGAAAGTTTGTCATAGTATATCTAGATGACATGATAATCTTCAGTAAGACGAAGTGAGAACATTTAAGACATTTGACATCAGTGATGGAAAAGTTGCAGCAAGAGAAGCTGCTGATAAATATGAAGAAAAGTTCTTTTATGAAGAAGGAACTCATATATTTGGGTTTCGTGATCTCTTAAAATTAATTGAAGATGGATTCAGAAAAGGTAAGAGCAATCAAAGAATGTCCAGCGCCAAACAACATATTTGAGGTAAGAAGTTTTCATGGGTTAGCAATCTTTTATAGAAAGTTTATCAGAAATTTCAGTGGTATATGTGCACCCATGCTGGACACTGTGAAGAAGAAACACAAGTCCTTCAGTTGGACATAGGAAGATGAAAAAGGTTTCAAAGTGTTGAAGGAGAAGATCACAGAACAAACAATTCTGGTCTTGCCATATTTTGGAAAAACATTTCAAGTGAGATGTGATGCAAGTGGATTAGCTATTGGAGTAGTCTTGAGTCAGGATAATAGGCCAATTGCTTATTTCAGTGAGAAACTGAATGAAACCAAGAAGAATTATTCCACATATGACAAAGAATTTTATGCAGTGATTCAAGCTTTGAAGAAGTGGAGACACTATCTAATTCCCAAATAATTTGTCTTGTATAGTGATAATCAAGCTTTGCAATTTATTACTAGGCAAGAAAAGTTGAATCAGAAACATGCAAAATGGGTAGTATTTATGCAAAATTTTACTTTTGTTATTAATCACATTGTTGGAACTGCTAACAAATTTGTAGATGCTTTGAGCAGGAGGAGTTTGATTATACATGAATTCCAAGTGGAGACCTTAAGGTTTCAACACCTCAAGGAGATGTATAAAGAAGACACATATTTTAAGGAAGATGATGAGGCATGCAAGAATCCTTTATTGGGAGACAGAAGCCCATGGACTGAATATTTGATCCAGGATGGATTATTGTTCAAGGGAAGCCAATTATGCATACCGAAATTCTCAATGAGAGATAATTTGTTGAAGGAGAAATACAACAGAGGTTTAGCTGGACATTTTTGCCACGATAAGACATTTTCACAGCTGAGTAATTCATATTTTTGGCCGAGCATGAGAGGAGAGGTGAAAAAGTTTGTGAACAAATGTAGAAATTGTCAATATGCAAAAGGAAGACAACAGAACACTGGTTTGTATCAGCCATTACCAATTCCAGAAAGGTCATGGGATGCAATCAGTATGGATTTTGTTTTGGGATTGCCTAGAACTCAAAAAGGGAGCGATTCCATATTTGTTGTGGTGGACAGATTTTCAAAAATGGCACATTTCATACCATGCCAGAAGAAAAATGATGCTACACACATAGCTAATTTTTTTTCCAGAGAAGTGGTGAGACTACATGGATTGTTGAGGAGCATAGTCTCAGACAGGGAAACCAATTTTATAGGACACTTTTGGAGGACTCTATGGAAGAGGTTGGGGGCGAAATTTTCATTTAGTTAAGCATATCACCCTCAGACATATGGATAGACTGAAGTAGTAAACAAGAGTCTTGGAAAGTTGTTAAGAATTTTAGTCACTGAGCAAGGTCGATAATGGGATCAGATTCTGTCACAAGAAAAATTTGAATTCAATAGTCCAGTGAACAGGAGCACATGAAAAATTCCATTTGAAATTGTGTATGGTATACAACCAAGAGGAATTATAGAGTTGAGAGATCTGAATCAAGATGACTTCAGAAGTGTTGGAGTAGAGGATTTCACAACAGAGATGCAAAAACTCCATGATAGAGTCAGAGAGAAACTACAGGACAACAACCATAAATACAAGAGAAGAGTTGATCAAAAGAGGAGAGAAGTTCAATTCAAAGTTGGAGATGAAGTTTTAGCTCATTTGAGAAAATAAAGGTTTCCAAGGGAAACATATAACAAATTGAAGATGAAGAAGATAGGACCATGTAGGATTCTCAAAAAATTCGTAGCCAATGCTTATGAAATTAAGTTTCCAGAAAATGTTGGGATATAGCCGATATTCAATGTTGCAAACCTGTATCCTTACAGGAGAGATGAGGCATGAAAATTAGATGATCAAAAAGAAATTTAGTGGGCAGAGAAATTTCCCACAGCAGAAAAACCTCAGATGGAGAAAATCATTGAACAGAGGGATGGAAAGAAAACCAGGAGGAAGACATATCCTGAATACTTAGTGAAGTGGAAATATCATTCAATGGAAGATGCCAGTTGGGTTACAGAACTTGATATTTTGAAACATGAAAAAACAGTGCAGGAAATCATGGACAGGATTCCATGAAATTTTTTAACCAGAGGATTATGATGCAGGAGCATCGCCTTCCAAGTCAACAATGCACGGGTGGAGGCGAACGAATGACATTCCAGTAGGACCGAGTTTCAAATCAAACATTTATTTCAGAGATACATCGGTTGTTGGGATATTTTGTAAACAACATTTTAAAATTGTATCTTGTTTGTAAAGTCGTGAAGGAATGTAAGAGATTGTAGATATGGAGTGTTGACTCTATATGGAAATAACTAGTAGTTATTGTAATAGGACAAAGTAGGTAACATCTTTGAGTTTTATAGGATAGATTTTAAACAGGACGAGAGAGCTCGTGGAGCCATTCTTTAGATAGCTTTTTTGTTGTTGTATTGTAACAGATAGATAGAATAGAGAGAATGAGATAGAGATTAGAGAGATCAGTAAAACAGAGTAGAGTAGAAGAAACACTATGTAAATTTGTTTTCATGAATGAATAGAACAGATAGAGTTGTCCCAAAATCCTTGGACTGTGTTCATTTCATGTGTGATTGAATGAATATTATATTCTTTATGTATGGTTTAGTTCATTTCGTTCATGTATGACTATTCGAGAGATTGATTGTATGAGTTCGTGAAAAAATTGGATGAGTTTCAATTGTTTCTCTTCTGACACTCGTATGCAAGGTGTGCATATCGAACACAAGGAGCACGTCAATTGAGTCTCAGAGTGGCTTAGAGAAGTTCAGAGAGGACAAGAGAAAATTAGACTAGGTGAAAGGTGTCCACAACATCAAGGGGTGACCAATCTTCGAAGAACCAACGCAGAGGAACGTGAGGTGGGAGAGAATAATTTCTTTCCAAGAAATCCTTCGATTTGAGTTATCGAAATCCCGAGGATGAAAGGTGTGCGTGGGAGATCGAAATCCTTTTAAGGACCGAAGCTGGGAAGAGATAAAACTTTTCCCGAGTGTTGGAGAGATCCCAGAGTCAGACTCGTATAAATAACAAAGGTTTGAAACCTTTGAAGATTGATAAATCTTCCAAGAGGGGAGATATCAGAAGCTTAGAAGGAGGAGCGACCATGATCGTTGGATCGCAGTGAAGAGGATCGACAGTTGTCAGATCAAAGGGAGGTGCAAGAGCCTTATCACTTCGCATCATAGAGGAGAGAGAACCTATTGGGGTTGAACTTTGAGGTTTCTAAAGTTCGAAGAGCCGAAACCCCAAAGTAGAATCTCAATCGTTTGATCACAGAAATTGATCTGAGCCATTAGATTTTCTAGGGCAAGGATCAAGCATCAGATCGTCAGAAAGGATCTGGACCATCAAATACTATGAAGTATGGGAGGAAGCAAGTTTTAAACTTGAAAGACCCGAAGCACGGAGAGCTGAAGGGTCGGAGAAAATCTGGATCGTTGATCCAGGAGGATATGTGTCGATAGGTCAGAAGATCCAGAGGAAGGCGGAGGTTGAAGTGTTGAAACATCCAAAGCCCAAATACCCGAAGAGAAGAGAGTTGTTGATCTGTAAAGAGACACTTGGCAGCAGATCTCGAGCTCCGAGAAAGTTGAAGTGGGTTTTTTTAGTTAAGAACTGAGATCCTCGGAGTGTGAAGATGCGAAGACCTAAAGTAAGATTTGGACCATGAGATCTAAGGGAGACGTGACGTGAATCCGTGAACTCCGGGTAAAGTCCCGAAGTGATTTGTAGCTGCCAGATATAAGAGAGATGTGGCGTAGATCCATGTTTTCTGGGTAAAKTTCCGAAGTAATCCTTGATCGTTGGATCAGGAGGACACGCGTYAGGGGATCAAAGCCTTCATATAAAAGCATTTGGGAAAAGACAAAGTTTGAGATTTGAGATCTCAGAAGTYCGAAGACTYAGAGGAAATCTCGATTGTCGATCGAGAAGAGGGTCATTGGACCATTGATCCAAGTTGAACGATTAAACACTCGAAGTAAAGGCAGGGTCATTGATTGGGAGGACAAGTGTCAGTAAATTTCTAGTTCCGRCGGATTGACATACAAAAGGAAGTTGGGTTTGAGATTTCAAATTCCTGAAGTCTGGAATTGTGAAGATATCTTGACCATTGATTCAGAGGAAGAAGATCTGGTCCGTAGATTTGAAGGGCGCAGATCTGATCGTCAATTTAGACATTATTGTCAAGATTGTGATATTGATGATCTCGTAGTATTGTAGGGACAAAAATTGCGAGGAGTTTAAGATATCGAGGGCGGACCACAATTCAAACTATGGTTCCATCAAGGGGACATGTGAAAGTTGTAGGAGCATTGCGGGCTCAAAATCAGTTTGACTCCAAACCACTTGTGGTCGCGCCCGCAATCGTGTAGTCATAGCCCAAGGTCACATCAAGAGAGGGTTTATCTGAAATAGAGATAACATTGGCACTCTGAGTTTTCTTAGCAGAGAGAAAGGAAAGGTCATGGTTTGTTGTCAGACCTGCACCAGGAAGCCAAGGGGGTCTTTGTTTAGATACAGGAGGGGGGACCATTAAGGTTCCAAAGAGTATTTTGAATCAAGAATCAAACATCCATTGACCGAGAGGTCACGCAGCCCTATGGGGGAGTAGGGGGGCTACATCAGTTGTCATTGATGTCAACCCTTGAACAAGAAGTTAAAAGGTTGCATGTCAAGGTAAAGTAGTTGTAAACATTGGTTAATAAGTTGCATGTCAGTTGCATGTCAAAGTAACTGTAAATAAAAGTTAACAAGTTGAATGTGAATCGTGTGTCAGCATGAATAATATGTTAGTTGCATGTTATCATGAGATCCTCATTAAAGCACAAAGAAGAGTCAATTGGAAAATCACTTCTATGAATCACTTTTGAGAATACAGGTTGGAGATCTAAGGCAAAGAAGTCTAGTGAAGTAAGAAGCTTGCAGGAGCCTAGAGTAAGGAGAAGATGTTTCAGACAGAGGTTCTTTGAGTAAATATGTGGCTTTTAGGAGGAAAAGCACGCACATCTACAAGATGAAGTGAGGAAAAGCATGAATACATGTGAGCATATAGTGTATAGGGTTGCAGACCTGTGAGAAAAAAATGTTGAAGATCAGGGTTCTAAAACTCAGGTTAACTGCAGGTTGAAGGTATGTCTTCCTGTGTTTGCTAGGGTGAGTATTTTGAAGAAATCAAGAACATGTATGTCTTAGTGATTCATAAGAATTTGATTTGGAGAGATTTTTTGTGAATCCTAGTATGAGGTATGTGTGGTTGTAAGGACTTCCTATTTCAGGGCCTTAATAAAATAAAAAATATATCCTACTAAAATAACTGCAATTTAGTTTATGGTTTTCTTTCATGGTTTTCTTTATACCAGGAATAAACCGGTAAACAACATAATAGCAACAACATTGTAATAAAAAAAACAACATAATAAAAATACATACCTCGACCTGCAGGTTGGTTGATTTATCCATCCCCTGGTTCACTTGTTCTTTTACTTTCCCAAACTACCCAACTGGATATTAACCTCCTAGCCAACTAGGACAACCCCTCTAGCTCTCTAGCTCCAGGAACCCTTGCAGTTTCCTGGCCCTTGAGCCCAGAGTTTCCACCAACAAGAATGCCCCTGTGAGAGTTCCCAAAATCAAATTGATCTTCCAATTTCCTCCTCTCTTTTAGAATTTCATCCTCCTTTCCCCAACTTTCCCCAAAACAAAAGACCCCCCCTCCAAGTCCCCTCTCCTCTCCCTTATCCTCCTCTCTTGAATCCCTCTCCCTCATTCAATTTCCCAACTTCCTTATCCCTTCATTAGTTCCCCCAACACCCTTATCTCTTCATTAATTACTTCACCTACTTTTTTAATAATAAAATAATAAAAGACTCAATGAATTTATTTTAATAATTAATTTAATTTAATTTAACAACTATGATAAATAAATAATCAATTTGGGCTATTACATACACCCACCCTTCAAGAAACTTCGTCCCGAAGGTAGAGTAAATTACAATACAATGGTAATAACATATGATTCATACATCCACATCAAATAAACAACATCATCAATTTAAAACACTTATACATACTAGTGTACATGTGCAAGGAATGCATGTGTAGCTAGCACATACATGACTCACACATGTACTAATGACAATAATTATCACACCTAAATTAATTCTTGTATGTGTCCAATCCAATCAACAAGACCATTCATTTCATAAAATATAGTAAACCATTTAAAATGTTCACAAAATCCCTCAATTATAATAATTTAGCACAAGCAACATTCACTTAGATAATTGTAGTTCAGTTAAGCAATTATAAATATACATATATACATATTTCTTTTTTCAAAAAGAGGAAATCAAGAAATTCTTACTATAAGGTGAAAGCCACACACACTCTAAACTACTTCTAGTCATCCTTCCTCCCTAACCTACTTCCATATTCCATCCCTATCCTTCCTCTATTGGACTATCTTGGAGCTTCAACTATATTGACCTAACTCCAGATAGAACCCCTAAGAGGAAGTGTCAACTCTCTTGACCAAGCTTTCTCGACAGGAAACTGGAAATCATCACCACATGTCTAGGGGAGCGTGAGCTAACACCGTCCTCCCATGACTCCAAGTTTCGAAGGATACACGGTGGGAAATTCCTCCACCCCTCCTAATAGAACTAGGGTCAACACCCTACCATGGACCATATAGTGGCACTATGTTGCTGGGAATTTTTTCATTGTATATTCAGTTTCAAGTAGTCTCGCCACCTCAAAAACCTGGAATTGTCCACACATCATAGCAATGCATTTGAACCAATATAATTTCACATATAAAGATTCATACCATATTGTTTCATGATCGATGTTCACGACATCAATCTTTTATCATCATTATCCTTTGGTTATTTCATAGCCTATTGACCTATAGATTAGTCTATAACACAAAATCATACATATCCATGCATTATCATCATGTAAATGCATTTAATCATAATCTCAATATGGTATCCACGTACCAACAATTTTAAATGTCAAAATTTTCATGTTAGAAATAGATTGCATAATATCCATCATAATTCAAATAACATTAATCATTCATAGAATTGACATTCACATAGGTTCATATGTCTTAAAATTTCAAGTGTATCATTAATAGTTTCACAGTAAATAGAAAATAAAGATGATTAGACCTTAAGTAATTCTAGTTGTCTAAGTCAAAAGGTGGCATTACATACACCCAACCTTCGGGAAACATATTCCCAAGGTGGTCAAAAAAGTGAGGGATGATCTCGTCGTAAGGTCTCTGCATTCTCCCAAGTAGCAGATCCTAGGCTATACTTGTCCCACTAGACCTTAACTTGGTCTACTAGATGGTTCCTGAGCTGTTGGACCCTATGGTCCAATACGATTAACGGTTCGACCATGAGGGTTCTCGCGTCCGATACCTGCAATTATTTCCAATTCAGTTATGATATTCATCAGCAACACAATGAGATAGAATAGATACATGAAAAACATTATGAGTTTTATGCAAGTGGGGTGGAAGTACGAGAGGATAGGCAATAGGTCCAATTCTCTCTTGGATTTTGAACGGTCCTATAAATCGAGGCGACAACTTTGTCCCCTTCCCAAATCAAATGGTGATCTTATTAGGCCTAATACGAATGAAAACTTGATCTCCCACTTTATAACTTTGGTCATTCCTATGTGCATCAACATAATTTTTCTGTCTATCATGTGCTTCCTTTAGTCGTTGCCTAATCTGAATCACTTGTTCCTCCATCTCTTCAATCAGTTCTGGCCCCACTTTCACTCGGTCTTCTAACCTTTCCCAACTCAATGGTGTCTTACATGGCCTTCCATATAGAGCTTCATAGGGTGGCATTCCAATGGAGCTATGAAAATTGTTATTGTAGGTGAAATATACCAAAGGTAGGTACTTCTCGCAATGGGTTTGATTATCCATAACATACATCCTAAGAATATCTTCCATAGCCTGATTTACTCTCTTAGTTTTCCCATCTGTTTCAGAATGATATGTTGTGCTTAAGTTCAACTGAGTTCCCAATGCTGACTATAAACTTCTTGAAACTCTAGGCACTTCGCGATGAAATGGACTACATCACACTTCATGCCTACCCAAAAGAAAAGATTCTTCATGTCTGCGTACATTTTCTTCACACCCGGATGTGAAAAATAAAGTGCTCTATGGGCTTCCTTGAGTATGATGCTTCAAATAACCCCACCTTCGGAGATGTACATCCTTTCTTGATATCTTAATAATCCATCTACTTCCAGGCTATATCCTTCATACTTTGGATCTAATTGCCTCCCACTCTAGAGAGTTGAAGTAACCTTTAAATACCAACTATCTCCAAGAAGTTTCCCCAACACATGCTCCCTTAGATTAACCTTTAAGGGTACTAAGGAGAAGACACATGGTCTCCTGCTAAGGGCGTCCACAACCACATTCTCCTTTCCTTTGATGTATGAATTTCTAAAATCGTACTCAATCATAAACTCACTCCATCACCTCTGCCTGGAATTGAGATCCATTTGAGTTAAGAGATTCTTTAAGCTTTCATGGTCTGTTTTGAGCTCAAAGCTTCTCCCCACTAGATAATGCCTCCAAATCTTTAGAGCTATCATTACAACTGCCAAATCTAAATCATGAGTATCGTAAATATCCTCATGTTGCTTCAACTTTATTGATGCATGCGTTATCACTCCCCCATCATGCATTAACACAAACCCCAATCCTTTCTTCAAGGCATCCATGCAGACTGTGAAGTCTTTTTCCATATACGACACTCGTAGAATTGGTGCACTAGTTAGTAACCTCTTAAGCTCGATGAATGCAATATCTCATTCTTCTATCCATTCATACCTGACCCCCTTGCGTTGAAATGTGGTGATGGGTTTTTGTATCTTAGAGAACCCTTCCACAAACCTCCAATAATAACCCTATAGCCCCATGAAGCTTCTTACATCATGAGCATTTTTTGGCATTGACTATTCCATAATGGCCTTTAACTTTTCTGGGTCCATAGAGGTTCCTTCACCAAAAATGATATGACCTAAATAGTGAATTTATTTCTAGAAGAAAGAACACTTCGACAACTTGCCATACAATTTGTTCTCTCTAAGGCATGACAACACCACTCGCAAATGTTCCTCGTGTAGCTCAATGGTAAAATCAAGCTCCCTCTGAGGAGGTAACCCTAGCAGATCTTTTGGAAAAATATCCTTAAACTTTGACAATACTGGATACCGATCCATGGATGATCCTTTCCTTTCATTGACTATCATTGCAAGCTCACCAGGATAATTAAGAAATGATATCAGAGTCTATTTTGCAAACTCACCCTAATAGCCTCTAAGGGTTGTCATTGCTAGTTCAACTAAGTGGACAATGAGTAATAACTGAAAAGTAGAACCAATGTATCATACCATCATAAGTTCCAAGGCTTATGGTAGTGCATTTATAAACAATCTTATTCTTACAAATGATAATAATTAATCTAATTGTACAAAATAATTTATTATAAAATAGAAGTACAAAGATGAAAATTAATGAAGGAATACCTTGGTAAGATCACTTTAGTAGTAAGGTGGCTTTTATCTCTCTTGCAGTATGACACAATATAAATGTTCTTGTACTGAGGTGGCTCCTTTATATTTTAGTAGAGTCTTATTAATGATAACAAAAAAAAGACAACTTTATCGTATACATGCAAAATTCGATGCAATAGAAGTTGTTGATTTAAGCGGATTTGTGCAACAGATGATGAGAAAAAGTAATCATGAATTCGTGAGAAATGAGACCTAGAATTTCAGCAGTTATATTGGGCAAATGATCCCATCTTAGGTGAATACAATCGTCTCAATAATTCCATCATATGGATTTACTACAATATAATACTAAGGTCAGCCCAGTTAAATGTCCTCCTGCATCACACTTATGTACATAAGTTGGCCTAAATATCCTTTATTTTTTATGAATGTAAGTTGTCTCTTAGCAAATTAAAGATGCATAATGTAAACTTTGTTTTTATAGTACTCATAAGTGGGGCCATAACATTGTAATTGCAAAACCAGTGCTTGACTATGTAATATGAGATTTGTATTTCAGTCCTATTGACCTGCCTTTTGGTCATTTGTTGGGCATTAATATAATCATCGTATCCTATCTTATACATCAGTCCATGATACAGTGTTAATGTCTGGAATCAATTGCTGAAATTTTCTTTTTGTATATACTAATATCAGCAACTAGGCAAGGCCATATATATCATATGTACCTTTTATCTCACACATGCATGCATTTTACTTATTTTAAATGATATAATTTCATTTTATATTTTTCCAAACAAATCTTAACAACGTAAAAAAATTGTGGATATCAACATCGCACCCTTTCTTCATGTAAACCTGAGACTTATATTACAGAATTATAGAAAAAATAAAATAAGCTACCATACAAGGATTTGCTTCTCCCCATTACAACTTTCCATGCATCATGTAATCAAACATTCATCATCACCATTTGGTTGAGGACTTCCAGACCCATCCTATTTTCTCACATTGCTAGTGCATGGAGGCGAAAAATCCTGGACCTTATGTGTGTTATCAATTATCCTGCAGCATTTATGTACCGATTGAAACTCAGTTTTGATGTAAGCAATATCTATTGTTCTTACAACCCCATATGTTGTGTTGATGTAAGTAAGGCTCTTACTACTTACATTACATGTATATGTAAGGTTCGTCTTTCAAAGAAACAGAGAGGTGAGAGAAAATATATTCTGGGTTTATATGTCTTTTTTTGTCTTCTGGATTTAAAGATCCATTGCTAATCCTTTGGAATCCACCAAGTTGAAGAAAGGGATTTGGACAACAAAGTAAATCATCAGTGCCTACATTTAGAAATTATATCAGTTTTATTTCATAGGGATACTATTCACTGAGGTGAATAAATCAATATAAATTTTGAAGTCGTTGAATCCATATCAAGATCAGGACAAAGAGGCTACATCAATGCCATTTTATCCTTTTTCAAAATATAAGCTTTGGTTTCTCCACGGGAAAAGTGGGATAAGAAATTTGTAACATCATAAGTATAACTTAGCAAGCATCATTAAATAAATAGTTATTAAAAGATATTATATATAAAAAAATTCGAATAAGGTTGGGCATCGTGGGACCTCGCATGAGGCCCAAATGCCCCCCCTACTCTCAGTACCTTCAAACCCTACCCCTCACTCAACACACATCATTCTTCATTTCAAACCTTACCCTATTCTTCTGCAACTGTGAAATCTAAATGCAAGGGATAGCAGGCTGGGTAGGATGTGGGAGCGCAGCATAAAAAGGGAAACGACCCTCGTGGGCTCTCTTCCTTGTGTTTGGTGTGGGTGTTTATCGATACTTTGGCTGAAAAAATCATTGGCGCTCATGGAAATATTCATTTTATGACTTCCAAGCATGAGTGGGATGTGAAAGTCTTTGAGGCAACTACCAATGGAAAGATTGTTGTCGCGGACTTTACAACATCATGGTGTGGTCCTTGTAAAATGATTGTGCCATTCTATGTTGAGATTTCTGAGAAATACCCAAAGATGGTGTTCTTAAAGGTGGATGTCGATGAAATGGTTGAGGTGACCCATGAGCCCCTTGGTGTCTTGGTGCTTGGTCTCGGGAACTCGAGTACTTGGGTCTGGTTGTTTATGTGATGTAAAAAAAAAAACTTGGAGTAATGGGGTTCGATGATGAAAAGACAATTATTTTTACTTTTGTTCACTATATTTTTGTTCGATGATAACGCGTAGTGAAATATATCCATCTCCTTGTTTGATCCAGGTTTATATCGGTGGTCACCCACCTTTTCCGACTGGCTCAAAATAGTTTTCTGGCAATTTTGGCAATTTACTATTTTAGAAGTTTTTAACTTCCGGGGCCATTTTGAGGGCCCAAATGAAGGTTTTTCAAGATCAAGGTTCTCAATGATATCCAAAGGAATAATTGAGTCCCCAAAATGAATCTCCTCGACAATACTTTTCCAACGAGCTATCACACGCCTAAAACAGAGATCGTATGCAAAAGTTACGACCCCGGGAAGTTGATGTACTCACTTACCCAGATAGGGCCCACATGACCTTTGGTGCTTCATCTCCTAGGGTTAGGTTTTCGAATGTCTAGGGTTTTTGGCATTCCTATTTATTGTAAAAAGGCCTTCAGAGCCTCATTGTAATCATCTTCTTGCGAATGCGAGTAGCCGTCATATCTCTTCTTAGAGATAACCTTCCACCATTCTAGCGAGTCTTTCACTTTGTATTTTTACAGTCTCTTTACATTTCATTCATTAATAGAAATAATGTATTACTGTATATATGTGCTTATGGTTGCATCTCTTATACATTTCTGTTATATTATTGAATATATGTGATATCTCTGTGCATTTCTTTATTATATGTCCGATCTCATTTCGTGCCGAAAAGAATTTGGATCAGTGGTATTAGAGCAAGCTGCTCTTAATCATTTTCTCAGTGCATGTCCCCGACAAGGTCCGAGTATAGGAAGTTGGGTCTCGAGCTTGTCTCTCTTGAATACAATTGCTCTCACAGACCCAAGAAACCCTCAATGGTGGAAGAAAATAAAAATGACGGAGCAGACGATCCTATCAATCTGTTGCTTGAGCAAGCTCTCACGCGACAGAGGGATGAAGTGATGGAGAATTTTGCCCACATCCTTAAATGCCTACCGATAGAATCAAGCGCATCTTCATCAAGCGGCCCTTTGGAGGCACCTCTCCTTTCAAGGTACAAGTTAATTTTTATATTCCTATATTTGAAGGACAGATAGATGCAAAAGCCCTAGAAAAATGGTTAACTCTGCTAGAAGGTTATTTCTCTATTCACAATTTTTTCGACAAAGAAAAGATCACCTTCTCACTCCTTAAAGCTCTCCCTCATGTCAAACATTGGTGGGAAACTTACTGGGAGAAAATTTCCACAGAGGAGTCTGGAATATATGGGGCCGATCCCACTTGTGAATTTTTTGTGGATGCGGTAAAGGAACAATATTACCCTATTGGCAACTATGAGGACCAGCATATGAGATGGACCACATTGTGGCAAGAGAGGAGCCAAGCAATTCTGGAGTTCAAAAATACCTTCCATACCTTGCACACCAAGCTAGGTATCAAAGACTCTGAGCGACATTTGGTTCTGAAATACCATAGGGCTCTACACAGATACATCCATATTGAAATGGATTTTCTGTACATCTCATCACTTGGTGTTGCTTATCGATATGCTGTTAAAATTGAGCAAAAATTTAAGCACCAGAACAAATGGGAATTCGGTTCTGCAAATCCGCAAAAAACAAAGTATGAAAAATATGGCCCTAACAAACAGTCTCCTGAAAACCAGTCCAAGACACAGGAAAAGAAGGGTCATGGGAAGACAAAGAAGGAAACCAGAAAATGGTGTGATTTCCACAAAATTCCATGGCACAACACCAATGAATGTGGCTCAAAACAGTCATTGGTGGCCGAGATCAAATACAAGGAGCCGAACCCTGATTTAGAATCTGATTCTGAAAATACTGGTAAAGGATAGATCATTGACACAGACCCCACTGCTATTGTCGTGACCACATCAATTCAACTAGAAGAACCAACAGATCTTGAAGAGGGGGAGCACCTTTTTCATTCACAGATATGGGTGAAGGGGACCCTACTACATTTTATTGTTGATAGCAGAAGCCAAAAAAAACTCATCTCAGTAGAGGTCGTCAAACAGTTGGGATTGTCAACAACACCACACTCGTAGCCATACAACATCGGGTGGCTTCGGCAAGGACGAGATCATCGTGTCAGCCAACAGTGTCAATTGTCATACGGCATCCAACTCTTCAAGGCTGAGGTATTATGTGATGTTGCCCCACTGGACATCTATGATGTTCTCTTGGGCCAACCATATATGTGGAGACGCCACGTTGTTTATGAGTCTCGACCCCGCAGTGTCATTGCTTCTCTGGGGGGTCATCTCTACAGAATACCGGAGGTAGTTCCAACTTGTGTTCCACTTAAAATGTGCCGCAAGGTAGTATCTCATACTGCAAAATTTAGCTTCTTCACAATCTGTTCAAAAGGAGAACAGAAGGACACTACAACCACTGTAGCCTCACCCCAAGCACCTTCTATCAAACAGAAGCAAGTCGACAAGGTTGCAGCAAAGCGCAAAGATTCCTTCTGCACATCATCCTCTCATGCATCCTGACTTATTGAACAACCTCAACCTCAACAGGTTCGTGACAAACTTCCACAAACTGAGCAGTGCGATGTCTCCAGCAAGGCAAGCAGCTCACCAAGATGCAGATTCAACAAACACTTTTCCCTCTCCCCCGGGAACTCAACACAATGGAGACCATTTCTTCCTAAGGAGGGAGGATTGATATAGGTGGATATTGGTGGCCACCCACCTTTTTTGACTGGCTCAAAATAGCTTTCTGGCAATTTTGGCAATTTACTATTTTTAGCAGTTTTTAACTTTCGTGGCCATTTTGAGGGCCCAAATGAAGGATTTTTTATATCAAGGTTCTCAATGATATCCAAAGGCATGATTAATCCCCCAAAATAATCTCCTCGACAATACCTTTCAAACGAGCTATCACACGCCTAAAACGAAGATCGTATGCAAAAGTTACGACCCCGAGAAGTTGATGTACTCACTTACCCAAATAGTGCCCACATGACTTTTGGCGCTTCATCTCCTAGGGTTAGGTTTTTGGATGTATAGGGTTTTTGGCATTCCTGTTTATTGTAAAAATGCCTTCAGAGCCTCATTGTAATCATCTTCTTGTGAATGCGAGTAGCCGTCACATCTCTTCTCAGACATAAGATGCCACCATTCTATCGAGTCTTTCACTCTGTACTTTTACAGTCTCTGTACATTTATTTCATTAATAGAAATAATGTATTATTGTATATCTATGCTTATGGTTGCATCTCTTATACATTTATGTTATATTATTTAATATCTGTGATATCTCTGTGCATTTCTTTATTATATCTCCGATCTCATTTCGTGCCGAAAAAAATCTGGATCAGTGGTATCATAGCAGGCTGCTCTTAATCGCTTTTTTAGTGCATGTCCTCAACGAGGTTCGAGTATAGCAAGTTGGGTCTCGAGTTTGTCTCTCTTGAATAAAATCACTCTCACACACCCAAGAAACCCTCAATGGAAGAAGAAAATAAAAATGACGGAGCAAACAATCCTATCAATTTGTTGCTTGAACAAGTTCTCACACGACAGAGGGACAAAATGATGGAAAATTTTACCCACATCCTTAAATGCCTTCCGATAGCATCAGGTGCATCTTCATCAAGAGGCCACTTTGGAGGCACCTCACCTTTCAAGGTACAATTTAATTTTGATATTCCTGTATTTGAAGGACAGATAGATGCAAAAGCCCTAGAAAAATAGTTAACTCTGCTAGAAGGTTATTTCTCTGTTCACAATTTTTTCGACAAAGAAAAGATCACCTTCGCACTCCTTAAAGCTCTCCCTCATGTCAAACATTGGTGGGAAACTTACTAGGAGAAAAGTTCCACAGATGAGTCTGGAATATATGGGGTCGATCCCAGTTGGGATTTTTTTGTGGATGGGGTAAAGGAACAATATTACCCTATTGGAAAATATGAGGACTAGTGCATGAGATGGACCACACTGCGGCAAGAGAGGGGTCAAGCAGTTCCAGAGTTCACAAATACCTTCCATACCTTGCGCACCAAGCTAGGTATCAAAGACTCTGAGTGACATTTGGTTCTAAAATACCGTGGGGCTCTACACAGATACATCCAAACTGAAATTGATTTTCTGGACATCTCATGACTCGGTGCTGCTTATTGATATGCTATTAAAATTGAGCATAAATTTAAGCACTAGAGCAAATGGGAATTCGGGTCTACAAATCCGCAACAACAAAAGTATGACAAAGACGGCCCTAACAAACGGTCTCCCGAAAACTGGTCCAATACATAGGAAAAGAAGGGTCACGGGAAGACAAAGGACACCGGAAAATGGTGTGATTTCCACAAAATCCCCTGGAACAACACCGATGAATGTTTCTCAAAACAGTCATTAGTGTCTGAGATCAAATACAAGGAGCTGAACCCTGATTCATAATCTGATTCTGAAAATACTGGTAAAGGACAGATCATTGACACAGACCCCACTGGTATTGTCGCGACCGTGGCAATTCAACCAGAAGAACCAACAGATCTTGAAGAGGGGGAGCGCCTTTTTCATTCATATATGTGGTTGAAGGGGACCCCGCTACATTTTATTGTTGATAGTGGAAGCCAGAAAAACCTCATTTCAGCAGAGGTTGTCAAACAGTTGGGATTGTCGACAACACCACACCCACATCCATACAACATTGGGTGGCTTCGGCAAGGATGAGATATTTGTGTCAGCCAACAGTGATGATTGTCATACAACATACAACCCTTCAAGGATGAGGTATTATGTGATGTTGAACCACTGGATGTCTGTGATGTTCTCTTGGGCCAACCATATATGTGGAGACGCCATGTTGTTTATGAGTCTCAACCCCGCAGTGTCATTGCTTCTCTAGGGGGTCATCTCTACAGAATACCAGAGGTAGTTCCAAATAATGTTCCACCTAAAATGTGCCGCAAGGTAGTATCTCATACTGCAAAATTTAGCTTCTTCACAATCTATTCAAAAGGAGAACAGAAGGACACTGCAACCACTACAGCCTCGCCCCAAGCACCTTCTATCAAATAGAAGAAAGTCGACAAGGTTGCAGAAAAGAACAAATATTCCTTCTGCACATTGCCCTCTAATTCATCCTGACTTAATGAACAACCTCAGCCTCAATAGCTTCGTGACAAACTTCCACAAACTAAGTAGCACAACGTCTCCAACAAGGCAAGCAGCTCACCAAGATGTAGATTCAACAATTTTTTTTCCCTCTCCCATGGGAAATCAACGCAATGGATACCACTGATTCATAAGGAGGGAGGATTGATACAGGTGGATATCAGTGGCCACCCACCTTTTTCGACTGGCTCAAAACATTTTTCTAGCAATTTTGGCAATTTACTATTTTTAGCAGTTTTTAACTTCCGGGGCCATTTTGAGGGCCCAAATGAAGGATTTTCGAGATCAAGGTTCTCAATGATAGAGAAATGCATAATTGATCCCCCAAAATGAATCTCCGCAACAATACCTTTCCAACGAGCTATCACACGCCTAAAACAGAGATCATATGCAAAAGTTACAACCCCGGGAAGTTGATGTACTCACTTACCCAAACGGGGCCCACATGACTTTTGGCGCTTCATCTCCTAGAGTTAGGTTTTCAGATGTCTACAGTTTTTGGAATTCCTATTTATTGTAAAAATGCCTTCAGGGCCTCATTGTAATCATCTTCTTGCGAATGCGAGTACCCGTCACATCTCTTCTCAGAGATAAGATGCCACCATTCTAGCGAGTATTTCACTTTGTATTTTTACAGTCTCTGTACATTTATTTCATTAATAGAAATCATGTATTACTATATATCTATGCTTATGGTTGCATATATTATACATTTATGTTATATTATTGAATATCTGTTATATCTCTGTGCATTTCTTTATTATATCTCCGATCTCATTTCGTGCCGAAAAGAATCTGGATCAGTGGTATTAGAGCAGGCTGCTCTTAATCGTTTTTTTAGTGCATGTCCCCAACGAGGTCCGAGTATAGAAAGTTGGGTCTCGTGCTTGTTTCTCCTGAAGACAATTTCTCTCACACACCCAAGAAACCCTCAATGGCAGAAGAAAAGAAAAACGACAAAGCAGACGATCCTATCAATCTGTTGCTTGAGCAAGCTCTCACGCGACAGAGGGACGAAATGATGGAGAATTTTTCCCACATCCTTAAACACCTGTCGATAGAATCAGGCGCATCTTCATCAAGCAACCACTTTGGAGGCACCTCGCATTTCAAGGTACAAGTTAATTTTGATATTCCTGTATTTGAAGGACAGATAGATGCATAAACCCTAGAAAAATGGTTAACTCTACTCGAAGGTTATTTCTCTGTTCACAATTTTTTCGACAAAGAAAAGATCACCTTCGCACTCCTTAAAGATCTCCCTCATGTCAAACATTGGTGGGAAAATTACGGGGAGCAAAGTTCCACAGAGGAGTCTGGAATATATGGGGTCGATCCCACTTGGGATTTTTTTGTGGATGCAGTAAAGGAACAATATTACCCTGTTGGCAATTATGAGGACTAGTACATGAGATGGACTACACTGCGGAAAGAGAGGGGCCAAGCAGTTCTAGAGTTCACAAATACCTTCCATACCTTGCGCACCAAGCTAGGTATCAAAGACTCCGAGCGACATTTGGTTCTGAAATACCGTGGGGCTCTACACAGATACATCTAGACTGAAATGGATTTTCTGGACATCTCATCACTCAGTGCTACTTATCGATATGCTATTAAAATTGAGCAGAAATTTAAACACCAAAACAAATGGGAATTCGGGTCTGCAAATCCGCAACAACCAAAGCATGACAAAGACATCCCTAACAAACAGTCTCCTGAAAACCAGTCCAAGACATAGGAAAATAAGGGTCATGGGAAGACAAAGAAGGACACCGAAAAATGGTGTGATTTCCACAAAATCCCTTGGCACAACACTGATGAATGTCACTCAAAATAGTCATTGGTGGCCGAGATCAAATACAAGGAGCCGAACCCTAATTCATAATTTGATTATGAAAATACTAGTAAAGGACAGATCATTGACGCAGACCCCACTGCTATTGTCGTGACCGTAGTAATTCAACCAGAAGAACCAACAGATCCTGAAGAGGGGGAGCACCTTTTTTATTCATAGATGTGGGTGAAGGGGACCCCGCTGTATTTTATTGTTAATAGCGGAAGCTAGAAAAACCTCATCTCAGCAAAGGTCGTTAAACAGTTCAGATTGTCAACAACACCACACCCACAACCATACAACATCGGGTGGCTTCGATGAGGATGAGATCTTCGTGTCAACCAACAGTGTCGATTGTCATACAGCATCAAACCCTTCAAGGATGAGGTATTATGTGATGTTTCCCCACTGGATGTCTGTGATGTTCTCTTGGGCCAACCATATATGTGGAGACGCCATGTTGTTTATGAGTCTTGAACCCGCAGTGCTTCTCTGGGGGGTCATCTCTACAGAATACCAAAGGTAGTTCCAACTACTATTCCACCTAAAATGTGTCGCAAGGTAGTATCTCATACTGCAAAATTTAGCTTCTTCACAATCTGTTCAAAAGGAGAACATAAGGACACTGCAACCACTACAATCTTGCCCCAAGCACCTTCTATCAAACAGAAGCAAGTTGACAAGGTTGCAGCAAAGCACAAAGATTCCTTCTGTAGATCATCCTCTCATGTAGCCTGACTTATTGAACAACCTCAGCCTCAATAGGTTCGTGACAAACTTCCACAAGCTGAGCAACGTGACGTCTCCAGCAAGGCAAGCTGCTCACCAAGATGTAGATTCAACAAATGCTTTTCTATATCTGCAGGGGAACTCAATGCAATGGAGACCATTTCTTCCTAAGGAGGGAGGATTGATACAGGTGGATATTGGTGGCCACCCAATTTTTCCAACTAGCTCAAAACAGTTTTCTCGCAATTTTGACAATTTACTATTTTTAGCAGTTTTTAACTTCTGGGGCCGTTTTGAAGGCCCAAATGAAGGTTTTTCAAGATTGAGGTTCCCAATGATATAAAAAATCATGATTGAGCCCCCAAAATGAATCTCCTCAACAATACCTTTCAAACGATCTATCACACGCCTAAAATGGAGATCGTATGCAAAAGTTACGACCCCGGGAAGTTGATGTACTCACTTACCCAAACGGGGCCCACATGACTTTTGGCGCTTCATCTCCTAGGGTTAGGTTTTTGGATTTCTAGGGTTTTTGGCATTCCTGTTTATTGTAAAAAGTCCTTCAGAGCCTTATTGTAATCATCTTCTTGCGAATGCGAGTAGCCGTCACATCTCTTCTCAGAGATAAGCTGCCACCATTCTAGCGAGTCTTTCACTCTGTATTTTTACAGTCTCTGTACATTTCTTTCATTAATAGAAATCGTATATTACTGTATATCTGTGTTTATGGTTGCATCTCTTATACATTTCTGTTATTTTATTGAATATCTATGATATCTATGTGTATTTCTTTATTATATCTCCTATCTCATCTCGTGCCGAAAAAAATTCAGATCAGTGGTATTAGAGCAGGCTTCTCTTAATCATTTTTTCAGTGCATGTCCCCAACGAGGTCCGAGTATAGCAAGTTGGATCTTGAGATTTTCTCTCTTGAATAAAATCACTCTTTCACACCCAAGAAACCCTCAATGGTGGAAGAAAATAAAAAATATGGAGCAGACGATCCTATCAATCTGTTGCTTGAGCAATCTCTCACGCGACAGAGGGACGAAATGATGGAGAATTTTTCCCACATACTTAAATGCTTGCTGATAGCATCAGGCACATATTAATCAAGCGGCCACTTTGGAGGCACCTCGCCTTTCAAGGTACAAGTTAATTTTGATATTCCTGTATTTGAAGGACAGATAGATACATAAGCCCTAGAAAAATGGTTAACTTTGCTAGAAGGTTATTTCTCTGTTCACAATTTTTCCAACAAAGAAAAGATGATGTAGGAACATCACTCCAAAGCCCAGCTACGCGCCAGCCAGCTCAACAATGTGCACATTCAATGGGATGAAGAGAGGCACAACCCTCTCATTTCAAATTTTGAATTTGAAATTTGTATTAAATGTTTGTAAGGCTGGTAGAGCCAAAGCCATGCCTTTGAGCAGGCTGTAGTTAAAGAAGGCCTTTAATCGTTGTAAGGCTATATATAGTTTCGATCTGGACTAGACAACCCATTCAATGTAAATTTAATGTAATTCAATAGGGTTGGTGAGGATAGAGGAAAGATCTTGAAGATCCCCCTCATGTAAAAGATCCTTTGTATGTAGGATGAGGGAGAAGTAGTTGAAAAAGTAGAGTCGAGTAGAGAAGAGAGGAGAGCCGAGACTTTGTTGCAGTCCAAGCTCAAACACATTGTAAAGAGTAATTTTCAAATTAATACAATCAAAGCAGTTTTTCTTGCATGTTATTCTGTGTATGATGAATGTCTTCATGTGTGTGTATTTACATGCTGTAGATGTATGATTAGGTATGCATTTGCAAGGATATATAGATTCTGCTATCTGTGGGTTCTTTGATTTCAGGTTTGGGGTTCTTTGAGGCTTCATGCAAGGAGTGCATGACATAATACTGTGGGTTCTGTAAGCCAGTGCAAGGAGTGCACTTATGAATTCTACGGATTCAGACAAAGACATGCTAGGAGGGTGCACCAGCTGAAGTCACTGACTCAAGGAAAATCCTTGAAGTTGTTGAATACCTTGGAGGTAGGACTGTGCTTAGGAAAGCACAACAGAAGGCAGAATATTTGAGGAGTTCTGTATAGCTCTGCCAGGAGGGCATCGAGAAAGCACACTGAGTGTAGAAGAGAACTCTTGTTGAGTTCATTAAGGGAAACAAAGCCACTGAGAGAACTCTGGAGAAACTCTGCCAAGTGGGCATTGGGCAGATGCATGGATTGCACTGAAGAGGAGAACTCTGGTTTGAGTTCAGAAAGGAGATAGAATCACTGAGGATTCTGGAAACTCTACCAGGAGGGCATTGAGTTGGTGTAGGAGGCACAGGACTAACATAATTACTAAGGGATTCTGAAGAAGCTCTGCCAGGAGGGCATTGAGCAGGTGCATATAGTGCACAGGAGAAAGGAGATAGAATCATTGAGGATTCTATAGAGCTCTGTCAGGAGGGAATTGAGAAAGTGCCTGTGTGCACAAAGAGAACTCCGTTGAGTTTTATAACAGAGAAGTGTCCAAGGAATAGGAGCTTCACAGGGTTACTAAATACCTTGCAGGCTCAGCAAGGAGTTTCTTGAGTAAGTGGTTCCCAAGAGGACACCAAATCTCCATCCGAGGGAGAGAAAAGGGTTAAGTCCCTTAGAAGTCTGAGCAACAGAGAAGCTAAGGACAGATAGCACCTTCGTGTACGTAGAGACCCTGTAGGAATCACAGAGGTCGAGGAAACCTTTCAAGGTTTCAGAGGGAGAAAATCTCATGAGGGGCCATGCCTTGGAGCACAGAACAGTGGCTGAGAAGTTGCAGAGGCTCGAAATACCTTTTGGACGGTTCGAGTTCAAGAAGCTCAGGAGGGTCAGCATTTTCAAGAACACAGATAGAAGCTGAAGTCATAGGCCTCATAGCAGGAAGAAAAGGTCGGGGCCTTTGAAACTTGGAAAATATTCCAAGGTAGGAAGAAGAGTGCACAAGGGAGAAGCTATAACTACCGTCGGATCCAAGAACAGGTCGTCGACAGTCGTCGGATCTGGGAGAAGGTGCACATGAGTTAATCTCACATATGAGCTGAGCAGAGGCTCATCAAAGTCTTGAAATGGCGAACACATCAGAAGATAGAGAGGTAGGAGTTTAGGAGATAGGAAGTCTTGACCCACGAAGTCCTGAAGACATCAGAGTCGTCCATCTGTAGAGGATGCGTGTCACGAGATCCTCGTATTTCAGGGATTTGGGCATCGAAGAGAAGAATGGAGGAGTCTTTCGACTTCACACCTTGTGAAGTCCTAAAGCAATCAGGGCCATCCATCTTTGGAGGATAGGTGGCAGTGACCAGGGAGCTACTGGGAGTTTGAAGGACCAGGGATCAATGTCGTTGGGTTTGCGAAGTCTTGAAGAAACAGGAGCCGTCAGATCACGGTCGATCACAATCGTAGATCGTGTTAAGGAAAGGATATTTTGGGCAATCGGGTTTCAAGATTCCGTGACTCGAGGGGTAGAGTTGCCTGGTCAGTGCAACTCCCGGAATCGCGAAGAGAGAAACAACGAAAGGCAGGTCCCAAGAAAACAGGCTAGAGGGCACATGGCGGCGGTTCAGGGTTTCACGGAAATCCTCGAAAAAGAGCATTTCGGTATATCAGATACTTGGAGTGCGAAGGAGCAAGGGTCATTGCAATGGGAATTTCGAAGTCTCGAAGCGCGAAACCTTGAAAACATTGAAGGAATAGTGCCGGACCACGGAGCAGGGTTACGGTTTTGGGCATATCAAGATTTAGGATTTTGGAAGTCCTAAAGACAAGATGTCCGAGCTCTTGGGGATGAAAACCCTGAAGTCGCGAAATGCAACGTAGTGAGGAGTGGGGCTGCGGTCACACCTGGTATCGGGATATCGATATTCGGCATTTCTGGGATCCCACAGACATAAAGTCAGAACACTTCACATCGGAAGTCTCGAAGTCGCGAAACATGACACTTCCTTTGATAGGATAAAGTCGGGCCAGGGATTTCGGCATTTTGGGAATCGACATTTCAGCTGTCCCGATGACTAGGAGCTGGGACTCTTGGTGTTAAAAACCCCAAAGTAGACTGCGGTCATGGGAAAAAGCAATCACATGGACCAAATATCGGCCAGGGGCTAATCGTCGTGGTAAAGCCATTTCGGCATTTTGGTAATTCAGAGATCGGAGGATTGAGGAGGCAGAGACTCTCGATAGCAGGACTTGCAGAGTCCCGAAATCCAAAATTCCTTTTTCGGGAAAAGTTCATGGTCGTGTTGGAAGCCATGAGCAGGTGAGAACTTACACCTTGTGCATATTCAGCAGGTGGGGTTTTCGGGGAAGGACCTATGGATCGAATATTGAGGTTCTGATAGGGATCTAAAAGAGCCGCTTCGGCTCAGGGAATATTTAAAACGCTCCTGTGAGTAGATCTCAGCCCAAGGGCTACAGGTCTTCACCAAAAGATCACCTTCTCACTCGTTAAAGCTCTCCCTCATGTCAAGCATTGGTGGGAAACTTACTGGGAGCAAAGTTCCATACAAGAGTCTGGAATATATGGGGCCGATCCCACTTGGGATTTTTTTGTGGATGCGGTAAAGGAACAATATTACCCTATTGACAACTATGAGGACCAGTACATGAGATGGACCACACTGCGGCAAGAGAGCGGCCAAGAAGTTCCAGAGTTCACCAATACCTTCCATACCTTGTGAACCAAGCTAGGTATCAAATACTCCGAGTGACATTTGGTTCTAAAATACCATGGGGCTCTACACAGATACATCCAAACTGAAATGGATTTTCTGGACATCTCATCACTCGGTGTTGCTTATCGATATGTTGTTAAAATTGAGCAGAAATTTAAGCACTAGAACAAATGGGAATTTGGGTCTGCAAATCCGCAACAACCAAAGTATGACAAAGACGGCCCTAACAAACAGTCTCTCGAAAACCAGTCCAAGACACAGGAAAAGAAGGGTCACGGGAAGACAAAGAAGGACACTGGAAAATTGTGTGATTTCCACAAAAGCCCCTAGCACAACATCGATGAATGTCGCTCAAAATAGTCATTGGTGGTCGAGATCAAATACAAGG
>ML799566.1:345518-362979 GCA_009831015.1 Picea engelmannii
CTCTTACTCATTACTGCATCAATCATGAAACATGATAGGAAGTAGTTCTTCTCCAAGTCCAATCATATGCAACTGATTAAAATAGCTTGTCTTTGGTCTATAATGACTTCTCAATTCATAACAGTTTCAAAATAATTCTTAACAACCAAAAAAAAAGAGTTCTTACAACAACCATCAACCCTTTGCTAATTGATCGGTGCCTTTATTTATAATATAAATTTTTAACTGAAACTAACGGCTAAGTGCAGTTTAAACAAAACAACAATCCCCACGTGGCATTATCTTCTAACAGCTTCTTTAATAGTCATCCTGAGATGCTTCTTGGAAAGGGTGACTTCTCTCGTATTCAATCCAGCTGACAAACATATCTTCAAAAGTGTGGGCCAATGGAAATCTGTGTTGTTCCATCGGGGCCACATATATTCCCTTGATGTCCACTGCATGCGCTCGGTACTTTAATAAGATGGATTTCAACTGCAGTAGCATGGTTTGGGTTCTGATTGGATGTTCTATGAATTTTTTCACTTTCCTTGGCCTCACATCGACTATATTTGTGAACTCTTCGATCCATAGTGCATCTTGTTCGACATACATCTTGACCATGTCGCTCAGGTCGGTGAAATTATCGGGGGTGCCAAACTCAGGGAGCCCAAAATATTTCATTATTTTGTTAATTTTATCCTAGTGCTTCCTGTGTTTGGTCCATTGTTCTTGGATCTCTCGATATGGGTCCCAAGACATCTTAGCCCAGTACTTGACAGATCGCTTCATGCAATTAAGACTACTTTTGCCTACCATCTGAATGCCATGTTTTTCCTTATCTCATCCTTCCTGGACTGCCTCGATGTACTCGACTATTTCTACCACTTGTTGCACCCTTTCATACCATTGCTCCATCTCTTTGCATGTCACGAGGGCCATGAGAGTGTCCTCTTGGAACTCAACTATGTTCTCAGTTAACAGGTGCCTTTCCTTCTTGAACTCATTGTAAACTCCTGCGAACTCACCTCTTAGATACACAATGGTCTACGTGGTGTATTTATAGTATTCGGCAAGATGGCACAAGTGCTCGAGCTCTTTTAAGGTAGAAACTAGCTCCTTTTCGTCCCTCCTGGATCTATCCAAGGTGGCATCTGAGAGGGCCCTTCCAATGCCAACCAGTTCAGACGTTCGGGCGTCTGTTGTGTTGATCAAGTTCTCCTTTGTGGTAGCTAAGATGGAATGATCCAACGTGATCCTTCTTTTCTTTGTAGTCCTTTGAACAATGGCCTCCCTCTTTTGATCGTAGGAGATCACATAGATATCTGCTACCTATTCTACTGGCTCAAGTATCTGTTGATCACCCCACGTTAGTTTGTTTCCTAAACTATCGGTGGTGTATATTTGTTCAAGATTGGACTCTCGAAATTCCTCATTGTACCTTGCGGGTCTGACTCCTACTTGTCGCTCATCGGGGATTCCAGTGTTGGGAAGAATGGAGGTGTCAGGTATAGACTCATTACTTACTTGCTCATCGGCTATAGAATTGCTAATTTCCTTTTGCAGGGATCTTTTCTTTGTCTCCTCTGGTTTGGGCTAGTCATTCGGATCCGCTTTAGTTTTTTATTCATTTGGTTCTTTTGTGTCAAGGCTGCTTTTAGTTTCTGTTTCCTTTTGCAAGACCTCCTTGTCTTGAACTTTGGGCTCAGGGGAGGAAACTTTCTCGGGACCCTTTTTCTCTTGGACACGCACCGGGGAGTTGTGAGAAGGTTCCGGGCTTTCGTCGTCGCTATATATATGTATAATTTTTCTAAGGGGATTAAGCTCTCATGTTTCTATTGACACCCAACATGCCTCTGTTTGATTTGTTCTGTCCATAGGGGAATTGACCAGCGAGGTTGTGGATCCAGTGTTTCTTAACCCATTGGTGTTCCCAAGGTTTGTGGACTCAGAGCCGCTTGACTCCATAAGGCTTCATTCTTGGGTACTGGTTGGAAGCATGGGTGTTATGATAAGGTACAGATCATCCTTCATCCATTTCATTAGCAGTTGGATTTGTTGGTACAAAAGTTCACCCATCCCCTGACTAGCTTGAACTTCAGGGAAATCCCTAATTTGTACAATAGATTCTTAATAAATTCTCGCCGCCTCGATGTCCTCTTTGGGATCACCTATTTCTTTGCCCGATTCAGATGCTACAGTTCCTTCCCAGGTCCTGATAATTTCTTGAGATGTATGCTCCAAAGACATTGCTTTATTTTCCAAAATCATAGATTTGAACCTGTTCATCCTAGGATCAACCCTCCTTGATGCCACTTCATCCCAATTTTGAGCATTTTCAGTGAAAATTTCATCTTCGAACTGATCATGGGCATAATGCCAACATAATGATACTTTCGATGCGTGTTGTAGGACCAGCCCCTTGGGATCGTGTTTGCGAAGTTGGTCGGTGCGGAAACAGAATTCTAGTTGAATCAACCCTTCTTGCTTAGCATACATGGTATCTTTGACCATGTAGAAGCCAATATGAAACCCATACGGAATGAAGGTCCACTTCTTGTCCTTTACTAAAGTGGCATTGTATCCTTGTAGGATGGTTTGGTAGAAAATTTCCCCTAACACTAGTCGATCGGGAACATATATGGGTAACAAATGGGGTTCCCCTGTGGCTCTGAAAACCATGATGTAGGTTTCGTGCTCATCTAGATACCAGTGACCCACTTTGGATATAACCTTTTTTGCTTCTTTTGATAGCCTAGGGCACTCTTTCCTGAACAAAAAAAAATAGATACGTGCAATCAATTGGTCACAGATAAGAGCATAGGATTTTGTCCAGTTGTATGACATGTTTATCAATCTTCAGAGGAACAACATTCAATTTCTTGTAGATGTCCAAGGGCATCATGTTGGAAGATGCCCCGGAATCTAACAAGAAATTGTGAAGGTTCCTATTGAAGACTTCAAACGTTAAGAGGAATGGTGGGACAAAAGGTTTTTCCTTCCTATCTCCTGAACAACTGTTCATAGTTTGTTTTCTCACCGTATCGGTGGAAGACAAATTTCTTTCCAGGCCAATCGCCGCTGCCATTTTTTGTTCTGAGATCAAATCCTATAGTAGAAAGTCTTTCTATTGAGTAATCCTACATATGTCCATAACAGATATATTAGCCCTTAACTTCTTCAAATCTTCGACCACGTTGTAATGTAGTTTGGGCGGTTCTCGGGTATGAATGCTTATAGGTTTCTTACCGAGAGAGAAAGGTGTTTTCGGGTGATCGGGAGTTTCCTTACTCTTCGAGGCCTGGGAGATGTCGGTATCTTTCGACCCAAGTTGACCCTTACTGCGTGTCTGTATCGCTAAAACTTCCGTGGGTCATTCCTGAGACTCAAACAGGTCATTGGAAGGCATGATCAGGTCAGGATACCATATCAACATGTTTGTATCTCGTGGTGGGTCAAATTATTCCTGGTCAACAATATTCATGACCAAACTGTTTTTTTGTTCAGTCAGGGAGACTTCGTCTAGAAACCGATTGGCCATAAAATTCATGGCATGTACCCATTGAGGGAAGTCCCTTTCAGAGTGGTTTTCCTGATGATAAGTACAAAAATAATCAAATGCAACGTTCCCTAAATCAATATTTAAGTTGGTTGGGGGAAGTTCGATTGATTTGAAAGGCAGATTTCTTTTAAAGAAAGGATTATAGGGCCTTTTGCCTTGGTTTCCTTCTCTCGCACTTCTCTTCATGTCTATGATTTCATTTGATAATTTTTTAACCATGCGTTGTAAATATTCTATATCTCCATTACCCTTGTGGGGAGTTTGTTCAACCGGTTTTCCCGACGGTCTAGTCAAAAGGAGTCCTCTCCTAGGAGGGGGTTGGGTTTCTTTCATTACTAGAGAGGCATGGCCTTATTTACATCCTCTCATCTAGAATTCTATCGTTTTGACCTCTTCAAAATTTTCCACCAGGGTTTTCTTAGCGGCTCTTTTTACAAACATAGAAATAGAGGTTGGGAGGGTGTTGGCATAGACCTCGATTTGTAACTCTTGAGTTGGTTTTTCCACGGGTTGGAATTTGATGCAGGAGACTCGCTCCAAAGCCTAGCTACAAGCCAACCAGCTCAACAATGCGCACATTCAATGGGATGAAGAGAGGCGCAGCCCTCTCATTTCAAATTTTGAATTTGAAATTTGTATTAAATGTTTGTAAGGCTGGTAGAGCCAAAGTCATGCCTTTGAGCAGGCTGTAGTTAAAGAAGGCCTTTAATCATTGTAAGGCTAGATCTAGTTCCGATTTGTACTAGACAACTCGTTCAATGTAAAGTTAATGTAATTGAATAGGGTTGGTGAGTATGGAGGAAAGATCTCGAAGAGCCCCCTCATGTAAAACATCCTTTGTATGTAGGATGAGAGAGAAGGAGTTGAAAAAGTAGAGTTGAGTAGAAAAGAGAGGAGAGCCGAGACTTTGTTGTAGTTCGAGCTCAAAGACATTGTAAAAATGCATTTTTAGATTAATACAATCAGAGCAGTTTTTTCTGCATGTTATTCTGTGTATGATGAATGTCTTCATGTGTGTGTATTTAAATGTTGTAGATGTATGATTAGGTATGCATTTGCAAGGACAGATAGATTTCGCTATCTGTGGGTTCTTTGATTTCAGGTTTGGGGTTCTTTGAGGCTTCATGCAAGGAATGCATGACATAATACTGCGGATTCTATAAGCCAGTGCAAGGAGTGCACTTCTAAATTCTACAGATTCAGACAAAGACATGCTAGGAGGGCACACCAGCTGAAGTCACTGACTCAAGGAAAAACCTCGAAGTTGTTGAATACCTTGGAGGTAGGAATGTGCAGAGGAAAGCATAGGAGAAGGAAAAATATTTGAGGAGTTCTGTATAGCTCTTCTAGGAGGGCATCGAGAAAGCGCACTGAGTGTAGAAGAGAACTCTTGTTGAGTTCATTAAGGGAAATGGAGTCACTGAGAGAACTATGGAGAAACTCTACCAAGTGGGCATTGAGCAGATGCACAGATTTCACTGAAGAGGAGAACTCTGGTTTGAGTTCAGAAAGGAGACATAATCACTGAGGATTCTGGAAACTCTGCCAGGAGGGCATTGAGTTGGTGCAGGAGGCACAGAACTGACAGAATTATTGAGGGATTCTGAAGAAGCTCTGCCAAGAGGGCATTGAGCAGGTGCATATAGTGCACAGGAGAAAGGAGATAGAATCACTGAGGATTCTATAGAGCTCTGCCAGGAGGTCATTGAGCAAGTGCCTGTGTGCACAAAGAGAACTCCTTTGAGTTCTAGAACAAAGAAGCATCCAAGGAATAGGACCTTCACAGGATTGTTGAATACCCTATAGGCTCAAAAAGGAGTTGCTTGAGTAAGTGGTTGCCAAGAGGACACCAAATCTCCATCTGAGGGAGAGAAAAGGGTTAAGTCCTTTAGAGGTCTGAGCAACAGAGAAGCTTAGGATAGATAGCACCTTCGTGTGTGCAGAGACCTTGTAGGAATCATAGAGATCAAGGAAACCTTTCAAGGTTTCAAAGGGAGAAAAGCTTAGGAGGAGTCGTGCCTTGGAGCACAGAATAGTGGCCGAGAAGTCGCAGAGGCCGGGAAAACCTTTTGGAGGGTTCATGTTTGAGAATCTCAGGAGGTTTAGAATTTTCAAGAACGCAGATAGAAGCCGAAGTCACAGGCTTCGTAGCAGGAAGCAAAGGCCGGGGCCTTTGAAACTTGGAAAATATTCCAAGGCAGGAAGAAGAGTGCACAAGGGAGAAGCTACAGCTACCGTTGGATCCAAGCATAGGTTGCCAACATTTGTCGGATCTGGGAGAAGGTGAGCTCGAGTTAATCTCGCATATGAGCTGAACAGAGGTTCATCAAAGTCCCAAAATAATGAACACATCGGAAGACAAAGAGGTAGGAGTTTGGGAGATAGGAAGTCTCGACCCACGAAGTCCCGAAGAAATCAGAGCCGTCCATCTGTGGAGGATGGGTGTCACAAGATCCTCGTATTTCAGGGATTCAGGCATCGAAGAGCGGAATGAAGGAGCCTTTTGACTTCACAACTTGCGAAGTCTCGAAGCGATCAGGGCCATCCATCTCTGGAGGACGCATGGCAGTGATCGGGGAGATATCGGGAGTTTGGATACCGAAAGTTTGAATGACCAGGCATCAATGTCATTGGGTTCGCAAAGTCCTGAAGAAACAGGAGCCATCAGATCATGACCGATCACAGCCATAGATCGTGTTAAAGAAAGGAGATTTTGGGAAATCGGGTTTCAGGATTCCAGGACTCAAGGGGTAGAGTTGCCTGGTTAGCGCAACTCCTGGAATTATGAAGAGTGAAACGACGAAAGGCGGGTCCTAGGAAAATAGGCCAGAGGACACGTGGAAGTAGTTCATGGTTTCAGGGAAATCCCCAAAAGAGCGCATTTCAGTATATCGGATACCGGGAGTGCAAAGGAGCAAGGGTCATTGCAACGGGAATTGCGAAGTCCTGAAGCACGAAACCCTGAAAACGTTGAAGGAATAGCACCAGACCACGGAGCAGGGTTACGGGTTTCGGCATATCGGGATTCGGGATTTCAGAATTCCTAAAGATAAGAAGTTTGAGCTCTTGGGGATGAAAACCCCGAAGTCGCGAAATGCGACGTAGTGAGGAGTGGGACTGCGGTCACACCTGGTATCGGGATATCATGATTCGACATTTCGGGGATCCCACTGACATAAATTCAGAACACTTCACATCAGAAGTCACGAAGTTGCGAAACGTGACACATCCTTTGATAGGATAAATCCAGACCAGGGATTTCAGCATTTCGAGAATCGACATCTCGGTCATTCCAATGACTAGGAGCTGGGACTCTTGGTGTTAAAAACCCCGAAGTAGACTGTGGTCATAGGAAAAAGTAGTCACATGGACCAAAGATCAGCTAGGGGCTAATCGTCATGGTAAAGCTATTTTGGTGTTTCGGTAATTCGGAGATCGGAGGATCGAGGAGGCAGAGACTCTCGACAGCAGGACTCGCGAAGTCCCAAAATCTGAAATTCCTTTTTTGAGAAAAGGTCGCAGTCGTGTTGGAGGCCATGAGCAGGTGAGAACTTACACCTTGTTCATATTCAGTAGGTGGGGTTTTCGGGGAAGGACCTATGGATCAAATATTGAGGTTTCGATAGGGATATGAAAGAGCCACTTCGGCTCAGCGAAGATTTGAAACGATCCTGTGAGTAGATCTCGGCCCGAGGGTTGCAGGTCTGCAGCAGAATTTGTTTAAGATGGTCATGAATATCTGATTGAAATATTTAACCCTCTCTTTCAGACTCATGGTGGCTGTGAACAACTTAGCCATCAAGGCTCCCATAGTGGTTTCCTCTGCAAATTTATCTATAAAGTCTTTTTGGAACTTAGTCCAACTGGTTATGGATCCTACTGGAAAATTAAAATACCACGTGGAAGCTGAATTTTCAAACGTGTAGGGGAAATGTCTGCAAACTACGTCTTCATGTTGAAAATTCATGATTCTAATCGTGAGTATGAACTTCTTGATATGATCTTCAGGTAATCCCGAGGTTTTTAGGTTGTACATAGGAAGCAGTTTCTCTGGATGTCAGGGAAGATTATGTACTCATCCAGGGATTGCCACGATGTCTTTGGCCAACCAGGGCTGGTTGTTCTGAAGTGGGATTTCTCTTTCTTCCTCATGGTTATTATTACCCTCCATATCTTCGGAAACCGAGTCAAAATCTTCTTCTTCTGAAAATTCGTTTAGCTCGGAGACGTCGTCGACTGGTGTTTCGGGTATCAGACCAAGAGGTTCTTGGATTTCGGTAATCGTGAAATCTATTAAGTCTTCTATGGAGTGTACGGAAACCTCGTCGGGAGTGTTAA
This sequence comes from Picea engelmannii, assembly GCA_009831015.1. Taxonomy (NCBI): domain Eukaryota; kingdom Viridiplantae; phylum Streptophyta; class Pinopsida; order Pinales; family Pinaceae; genus Picea; species Picea engelmannii. Next base: position 353,398 of record ML799566.1, read on the forward strand.
CTATTGGTATTCTTTTTTTTTTTCTTCGAGGGAGGATGGGAGCTAAGGACAACGCACCTATCTGTCGGGCATAGGCTCTAGTGATTCTCTTGAATTGATTCATTTCCTCGTGAGGAAGGGCGTAAGGTATTTTAGGGTGAAGAGTTTCTTCCTTGGGCTGGGGTGAGTTATCTATTTTGGGAATACTCAATGTGTGTGGGATGTCTTGTGAAGGACTAGCTATGCATGTGGGTTGTTACGAATCTGTAGGCTATTTGAAGTTATAGATAAAATACATATTCAACCATTCATTCTAAGGCCCTCCTTCTAGTGCCAATTCTATTGATGGTTCCTAAATCCCTTGACTCAATAGTAGGAACCAAACCCACCACCAAGTCCCAATTAGACTCTGCAGTGCTTAAAATGGAATTGTTTTCCATATCTTGCTATTCGGCCAATTTATTGATGGGCTTTTGTGTTTTCTTGTGAAGGCTCTTCCTTCAGTTAGGGCTATTTTCTTCTATATTTTCTCTTGGGTGGGGTTGATGTGAGAGATGAAAGCCAGTATAAACCAACTTGACAAACAACAAGATTAATTTTTAACTACTGGGGAAGAGGTTAAGCTTGGGATAACCCACTGCTCAACATCCAGAGAATTAATCTATACCATAGGCCTAGTACTAATACATTAACCATGTGAGCATCCAATTATTGTCCGAGACACTAACTATCAGAAAGAATGAACATATGTAATAAGATAATGGCAAGAAAAATAATTCATCTACCATAACCATGCATCACATAAGCACACACCGATTTATCTTCATCATTAAAGAAAAAAACATCAAAAAATTGCACCAGATAACTTGACAACATAATTAATTTCTCTTACTCATTATTGCATCATTCATGAAACAAGATAGGAAGTAGTTCTTCTCCAAGTCCAATCATATGCAACTGATGAAAATATCTTGTCTTTGGTCTAGAAGAACTTCTCAATTCATAGCAGTCTCAAAATAATTCTTAACAACCAAAAAAAAGAGTTCTTACAACAACCATCGACCCTTTTCTAATTGGCTGGTGTATTTATTTATAATATAAAATTTTAACTGAAACTAACCACTAAGTGCAGTTTAAACAAAACAAAAATTTCCACGTGGAATTATCTTCTAACAACTTCTTTAACATTCGTCCTGAGATACTTCTTGGAAAGGGTGACTTCTCTCATATTTCGTCCAGCTGAAAAACAACTTCACAAGTTTGGGCCCATAGAAATCTGTGTTGTTCCATCGTGGCCGCATGTATTCCCCTGATGTCCACTGCATGTGCTTGGTACTTTAATAAACTGGAGTTTAGCTACTGTAGCATGGTTCAAGCTCTGATCGTATGTTCTGCGAATTGTTGCACTTGCCTTGGCCTCACATCAGCTATATTTTTGAACTCTTCGGTCCATAGCACATCTTGTTCGGCATACAGCTTGACCACGCCACTCAGGTCGATGAAATTATCGAGGGTGCTGAACTCGGGGAGCCCAACATCTTTCATTATTTTGTTAATTTTATCCCAGTGCTTCTTGCATCTGGTCCATTGTTCTTGGATCTCTCGATATGGGTCCCGAGACATCTTAGCCCAGTACTCGGTGGATCGCTTCATGCAATTAAGACTACTTTTTTCTACCATTCGAATGCCATGTTTTCCCTTATCTCGGCCTTGCTGGACTACCTCGATGTACTCAAGTCTTTCTACCGCTTGTTAGGCCCTTTCATACGATCGCTCCATCTCTTTGCATGTCATGAGGGCCATGAGACTGTCCTCTTGGAACTCAGTTATGTTCTCGGTTAACATGTGCCTTTCCTTCTTGAACTCATTGTAAACTCCTATGAACTCACCTCTCATATACACAACGGTTTGCGTGGCACCTTTATATTATTCGTCAAGATGGCACAAGTGCTAGATCTCTTTTAAGGCGACGAATAGTTCCTTTTAGTCCCTCCTGGCTCTATCCAAGGTGGCATCTGAGAGGGCCCTTCCAATGCTAACTAGTTCAGACGTCTGGGCATCTTCTGTGTTGATCAAGTTCTCCTCTGTGGTAACTAAGATGGAATGATCCAACGAGATCCTTATTTTCTTCGTAGTCCTTTGAACAATGGCCTTCCTATTTTGATCGTAGGAGATCAAATATATATATGCTACCTCATCTATTGGCTCAGGTATCTTCTGATCGCCCCACGTTAGTTTGTTTCCCAAACTATCGGTGGTGTATATTTGTTCAATATTGGACTCTCAAACTTCCTCACTGTACCTTGCGAGTCCGACTCCTACTTGTGGCTCGTCGGGGATTCGAGTGTTGGGAAGAATGGAGGTGTTGGGTATAGACCCGTTACATACTTTATCATTGGCTACAGAAATGTTGATTTCCTTTTGCGGGGATCTTTTCGTTGTCTCCTCTAGTTCGGGCTCATCATTCAGATCCTCTTCGGTTTTCAATTCATTTGGTTCTTTTGCGTCAAGGCCGCTTTCAGTTTTTGTTTCCTTTTGCGAGACCTCCTTGTCTTGAACTTTGGGCTCAAGGGAGTGTTGGGTATGTGTTATATTCTTTGCATGTGTGTGTGTGGGAACATCAGATTAAGGGATTAGGGTTTTGGTATCTACAAAATACCTAAAAAAATTGTATATATTGTGTGATGAATGGTGAAATTCGATATAATGAAATAATAAAGTTTTTCTCAGTTGAGGGTTTCCGGTATAAAATCTCTATGTACTCTGTGTATGATCCATTGATTAAATTTTGTTTTTCTTAAGAATCTGTATGTATTGTTTTACTTCACAGGTTTAAAACTTACATGTGGTATCAGATCTCATTTTTGGCTTCAGAGGGACGCCTTTGTTGTTGAGGGTTTGGCTCGGTCTTGATAGATCAAGTTTATCTTGGGTCTGTGATAAACCTGGTTTTAGTGGGATATTTTGCAGTGGATATTCAAATATAGAAAGAGGAATGTCGAGCTCATCTAGAATCGAGATAGAGAAGTTCAATGGTAAAAACTTTGAGCTATGGAAGCTCAAGATGGAGGACCTTCCTGTAGACAAAGAACAATGGATCATTGTGGATCCTGGTACACAGCCTACTGATACACCGTCTACTAGCACACAGGCTGCTGGTACACAACCTACTAGTACACAAACTACTGGTACACCACCTACTGGTATGTCGAAGGAAGATTGGGAGAAGCTGGACAAAAGAGCAAGGAGTACTATTCGACTCTACCTGGCAGATTCGATGTTGCTGAATGTCTCGAGAGAATCTACAACCAAGGAACTATGGGATAATTTGGGGAATTTGTATCAATCAAATTCCCTGGTAAACAAGTTGTTTCTTCGAAAGAAGCTGTATCATCTTAGGAAGGAAGATGGAGATTCTGTGATAGAACATCTAAATGCCTTTAATACTCTGGTAAGTCAACTTGTCTATGTTAATATTATGATTGCAGAATAAGATAAGTGTATTACTTTGTTATGTTCTTTTCCAGACTCTTGGGATAATCTGGTTGTAGAAATTGGTGGTACCACTCAATATACATTGAAGTATGAGGATGTAGTTTCATCCTTGTTATCTAAAGAGATGAGGCAAAAAAGAATGGATAGTCATAATACATATGCTTTATTTGTAAGAGGTCGTACCCAAGACAGGAATCTTGGTAAGCCTTCAGGGGAGAGACCTAAATCTACAGGTAGATCTAAGTCTCCATGAAAATCTTTGAGGAAATGCTGGAAGTGTGGTAAAACAGGGCATTATAAGAAATATTGCAAGTCTAAGAAGGTTGAAAAACCAAATGGATCTGAGAGTACCTCTTCCATAGAGGTAAAAACCTCCACTGAAGAAGGAGGTTATGTTTACCTGGCATCTACAAGTACACATGTAGACCATGATGTATGTTTGATCGACTCAGGTGCATCATACAATATGACTCCTCACAGGGATTGGTTCTATGAATATGAAGAATATGATGGTGGTGATGTATTCCTAGGAGATGAATCGACATCCAAAATCATGGGATGTGGAAGAGTTAAGTTGTTGCTAAAATATGGAAGGATTATAACTCTCCCCAGGGTTCTTCACATTCCAAAAATTTCCAGGAGCCTAATATCTGTAAGCAAGTTGGATGATGCAGGAGTGGATACTATATTTGGAAATAACACTTGCAAGATGGTACGAGGAGTAATAGTGTTGATGAGGGGAGTTCGGTGTGGAAATCTGTACAATTTGTTGGGAAGAACTTATACTAATGGGTGTAACAGTTCTGTTGTCCCTAAGCAGAGAAATGAAGGAGACAAGACCAATACTTTCCCAGAAAATAAGACCATGTTKTGGCATCAAAGGCTGGGGCATATTGTAGAAAAGGGCCTTTGAACACTACATGGTAAAGGTATGGTTGAARRTATGTCTAATTGCACTCTAGATTTTGATTTCTGTGAACATTTCATATATGGTAAACAAAATCGAGTAAGATTCTCATCTGGTGCTAAAAGAGAAAAGGGGAACTTAGAGTTGATACACAGTGATGTGTTTGGACTTGTTCATGTTCCATCCCTAGGTAAATCTGTGTATTATGTTTCATTCATAGATGATTTTTCAAGGAACACATGGATTTATTTTCTTAGAAAGAAATCTAAGGTATTTGATAAATTTAAAGAGTTTAAGGCTCTAGTAGAAAATCAGATAGAGAAGAAAATAAAGGTATTGAGAACAGATAATGGTGGAGAATTCTGTGGAAATGAATTCGAAGAATTCTATAAGAAGTGTGGTATATCAAGGCAGAAGAATACTCCATACACTCCTCAACAGAATGGAGTTGCAGAAAGGATGAACATGACATTGATGAAAAAAGCAAGGAGCATGCTCAGTGGTGTCAGGTTAGGACAAGAATTTTGGGCAGAGGAAGTGGGTACAACATGTTACCTGGTCAATCGATTACCTTCATCAGTGTTGGATGATAAAACTCCACACAAGGTATGGTCTAGAAAGAAACCCTTTCTTCAACATCTTAGAGTGTTTGGTTGTGATGCTTATGTACATGTTCCAAAGGAAAATAGGAGTAAGTTGGATAAAAGGATGAATAGTGTATCTTTATTGGTTATAAAGATGGTATGAAAGGTTATAAGATTTGGAACCCATAAACCAAGAAGACTGTTTACAGTCGAGATGTTGTTTTCAGAGAGGTAAAAGATGTGTCCAAACAAGAATTCCGACCAATGCAAGACGAACCTGAGAAAATAGAGCTTGAGTTGGATGATGAAAAATATGAATCATCTGAAGAAGAGGAAGAAAAAGAAGAAGAAGAAGAAGAAGAACCTCATACCCCAGTATTGAGGAGAGAATTGAGAGATAAAAGGAAACCAGAAAGGTATAGTCCACCTGATTTTTGTTCCAATTTTGCTTTATCTATTACTGATGATGATCCCAGAACTGTCAGGGAAGCAATGAATTAAGAGGACAATAAACTTTGGAAGAAGGCCATGGTTGAAGAAATGGATGCCTTGGATAAGAATGAGGCATGGGATATAGTTGAGTTTCCAGCTAGAAGAAAATCTGTTGGTAGAAAATGGTTGTTTAATAAGAAGTTTAATGCACAAGGTAAAGTGGAGAAATACAAAGCTCAGTTAGTAGAAAAAGGTTATTCCCAGGTAGAGGGAATTAACTTTGGTGAGATTTTTTCTCCCGTTGCTAAGTTAACTCTCATTAGATTTCTTTTATCTTTTGTTGCTACTTTTGATCTTGAAGTGGAATAGATGGATGTGAAGACAACTTTCTTCCATGGGGATCTAGAAGAATAAATCTACATGAAGCATCCAAAAGGCTTTGTAGTGAAGGGAAAGAAAGAGTTGATCTGTAAGCTAAAGAAGTCACTATATGGTTTGAAGCAATCACTTAGGATGTGGTACCAAAAGTTTGACACATGCATCCTTGGATTGGGATTTGTAATAAGTAGGGCTGATCACTATGTATATTCCAAGCAGGTTGGTAATCACTTCATTTATGTAGTGGTGTATGTTTATTACATGTTGTTGGTAGGAAATAACATGGATGTTATCAAGGCGGTGAAATCGTAGCTATCCTCCAAATTTGACATGAAGGATCTCGGTGCTGCTAACTTCATTATGGGAATGGAGATTAAAAGAGATCATGCTAACAGGAAAATATGGTTGAATCAAAGAAAATATGTTGAGATGATATTGCAGAGGTTTAATATGAATGGAAGTAAACCGGTCAAGGTTCCCATTCCTATAGGTGTAAATTTATCTGCAGATCAGTGTCCCGAGACACAAGAAGAAGAAGAGGACATGTCCCATGTTCCGTATGCCAGTGTAGTTGGTTGTTTGATGTATGCAATGGTTTATACTAGACCGGACATTGCACATGCAGTGGGAGTTTTGAGCAGGTATATGTCAAAACCAGGGAAGGAGAATTGGACAACAGTAAAGAGGGTATTCAGTTATCTTCGTGGCACTACCGGTTATGGATTGTGCTACCAAGAAAGACCAGGATTGGAAAGAGTGGTGGACATACATGGCTTTGTTGAGGCAGACTGGGCTGGAGATCTAGATCATAGAAGATCTACAAGTGGGTATGTGTTTAACTTATTTGGAGGAGCAATCAGTTGGATGATAAAAAAACCGGCTGTAGTGGCACTCTCAACTACAAAAGCTGAATACATGGAAGCCACTCATGCAAGAAAGGAAGCAGTATGGTTACAAAGATTGTGTTCAAGTATTGGGTTGGTACAAAAAGCAGTGAGATTATATTGTGATAGTCAGAGTGAAATCTTCCTGGAAAGGAACCCAACTTATCATTCGAAGACAAAGCATATTGATGTTCAGTATCACTTTGTGAGAGACATGGTTGAGGAAAAGAAGGTGTTGCTGGAAAAGGTTGACACTTTGAAGAATGTTGCAGATTCATTGACAATGTCTGTGAGCACAAAAAATTTCTCCTAGTGTAGAGTAACAATGGGAATTGTTGCCCTGGATTGTTGAATATATATAATCTTGTGGACCCCTGGATGCAAAGAAAACAACAAGTGGGAGAATGTTGGGTATGTGTTATATTCTTTGCATGTGTGTGTGTGGGCGTGTCAAATTCGAAAATTGCATCTGACGATCCCTTGTAGTAGTTCTCTTTGTGTCGTGTGCGCCAGCCGCTTTCCTAGGGGGGTCCCAGGGGGTCAGGTATGCCCCCCTTGGTTACCCGCAGTGTTCGACACTAAATTTTTCTATTTTTAGTAGTTTTATAAATTAATCCCGGATTAAGGTATTAGGATTTTGGTATCTACATAATACCTAAAAACATTATATATATTGTATGCTGAATGGTGAAATTTGATATAATGAAATAAGAAAGGTTTTCTCGGTTGAGGGTTTCCGGTATAAAATATCTGTGTACTCTGTGTATGAGCCATTGATTAACTTATGTTTTGCTTAAGAATTTATATGCATTGCTTTACTTCACATGTTTAAAACTTACAGGGAGGAAACTTTCTTGGGACCCTTTTCCTATTGGACACGCACCAGGGAGTCGTGAGAAGGTTCCAGGCTTTCTTCATCGCTATATATATGTATAAGTTTGCTAATGGGATTAGGCGCTCATGTTTGTATTGACACCTGACCAACCTCTATTTGATTTTTCCTGTCCATAGGGTAATTGACCAGGGAGGTTGTGGATCCAGTGTTGCCTAACTCGTCTGTGTTCCATAGGTTTGTGGACTCGGGGCCGCTTGAATCGGTAAGGATTTATTATTGGGTACCGGTTGGAAGCATGGGTGTTATGATAAGGTACCGATCATCCTACATCTGTTTCATTAGTAGCTGGCTTTGTTGGTACAAAATTTCACCCATCCCCTGACTAGCTTGAACTTTAGGGAAATCCCTGAATTGTACCAAGGATTCCTGATAAATTTTTGCCACCTCAATGTCCTCTTGGAGGTCGCCTATTTCTTCACCCAATTCAGATGCTACAGTTCCTTCCCGGGTCCTGAGAATTTCTTGAGTTGTCTGCTCCAAAGACGTTGCTTCCTCTTCCCAACTCATAGCTTTGAACTTGGTCGTCTGAGGATCAACCCTCCTTGATGCCGCTTCATCCCAATCTTGAGCATTTTCGGTGAAAATTTCATCTTTGAACCGATCATGGGCATAATGCCAACATGATGATACCTGCGATGCGTGTTGTAGGACTAGCCCCTTGGGATTGTGTTTGTGAAATCGGCCGATGCGGAAACAGAATTCTAGTTGACTTAGCCCTTCTTTCTTAGCATGCACAATATATTTGACCATGTAGAAGCCAATATGAAACCCATACAGAATGAAGGCCTGCTTCTTGTCCTTTACTAAAGTGGCATTGTATCCTTGCAGGATGGCCTGGTAGCAAATTTCCCCCAACACTAGTCGGTCAGGAACATATATGGGTAACAAATGGGGTGCCCCTGTGGCTCTGAAAACCTTGATGTAGGTTTCATGCTCGTCTAGATACCAGTGACCCACTTTGGATATAACCTTTTTTTCTTCTTTTGATAGCCTAGGGCACTCTTTCTTGAATAACAAAAAATAGATACGTGCAATAAACAGATCACAGATAAGAGCATAGGATTTTTTTTACTTGTTATCCCATAAGATGCCGAAGTATACATGGACCGGGAGATCCGAGGAGTGCCAGTTCAAGTTCATTCCAAAGAAAACGTTCCTGGCACATATGATGTCTAATAGATACAAGGCCATGTAGAAGGAGGGGGTTTCCCCTTCCTTTGGCATCTGGGCTTGTCTTATGCAGGTGCTCAACTGTTTGGAGATGATGGCACCCCAATTGAAACCCATGCCTGAAATGGCCACCATATAATATAGGGGCATACAAGCCTCTAAAAACTGAGAGTAATATTTCTCCCCATGCAACCTACAGAGAAGAGCCATCAAGTATATGTATGGTTCCCTTAGATTGGTCATTGGGTACCAGCTGACAGTCCGTTTCATGAATTGTTTGTCTTCCCTCCAAAACAATGCCATGATTTTGCTGGTATTGTGTGATGCATAAAAACTCAGAACAAAATCAATTCTCAACTTTCCTTTCAACTCCCTGATCTTCTAGTAAATCTGAACCTCTAATGGCAAGAAAACCCTGATGCATCCACCATTATCATCATTAATCAAACATTTATGTGCATCGGTGTGGTCGATGAGCCACTTTAGGATCTAAATGCAAGGGAACACTGAAGTTTAGCTTTCCACCATGTGTAGATAATCCCTACAGATGTTTGGGAGGACATCATCATAGAGCTTCCTTGTATCATTATTGCTATGCGGGGTATACTCGAGGGGTTCTTCTTTCTTGATCTTCTTAAATAATTACTCCTAGCGAGGAAATGTTGTTTTCGCTCCAATGTTTTCCTCTGTGTCCTCGAAAGCCAGGGGTTGAATGAAGGCCTTCTTAGTAGTTGTCTTAATGATGGGCACCGGTTTGGGGGAAAATTCTAATTGTCTTGCAACTTCTGGGGAGGAGCCCTCTCCTGATTCTGGTTCTTGCGGCTTTGGCACTCTTGGGGACTTCCTGGTGGAGGGTTT
>ML799566.1:402760-415229 GCA_009831015.1 Picea engelmannii
TATACTATCCATCCATGGGTGTTGTATCTACATGTGCATTTTCCTTCATGTCCAAATACCTTCATCAATCTTGTGGTCCAAAACCCATGACTAGGGTTGACATCAATGACAACAACCAATCTTCCAACAGGTGGCATGATTTCAAGAAGAACCAAAGGAATCACATGTATTAGCAGTGAAGAGGATTTTCAGATATCTCAAAGGAACATAAGAGTTTGTATTATGGTATCCAAAAGGAAAGGATCTATCACTTATTGCCTACACATATGCATATTGGGCAGGTTGTATTGATGACCAACAAAGCACCAATGGAACAACGTTCTACTTGGGTGAGTGTTTTGTATCATGGATAATAAAGAAACAATCATCAATATCTTTATCTACAGCCGAGGCAGAGTATATTGCAGCAACAACATGTTGTACATAGGTTATTTGGATGAAACAAACTCTGAAAGATATATAGGTTGAGTATAATGAGCCCATTCCAATCTATTTTGATAATACAAGCACCATCAGTATCTCAAAGAACTCGGTAATGCACTCAAAGATGAAGCACATTCTAATCAAGTATCATTTTCTACGAGAACATGTTGCAGAAAAGAACATCAAAGTTGAGTATGTGGGCACAAAAGAACAAGTGGCAGACATATTTACAAAACCACTTCCACAGGAAGCCTTTGAGTATCTTCGCCAGAGACTCGGAGTTATTTATACTCCAAAATGAATGATTTTTAATGCTTATCTTATATGTCTTAGAGGTACACAAGGAAGCACCATAAATAGGATAGTTCAGTTAGGGGGACCAACCCCAGATGGAAAGATACCTTTGCCATTGATGACAAAGGGGGAGAGATTTATTAGATGCAAAGGACAAAGGCATGGTTCCAGGGGGAGCATGAGTGATATGGATTCAATATTGCATGACATGATTTCAGTATTGCATCAGAGTGTTTCCATCAATGCCAAAGGGGGAGATTGTTGATTAAAGTTGGTTGTCATTGATGTCAACCCTTGAAGAAATTCTAGTAGCACAAAGGTTTGGGTAATGGACCCAAGTTTGTTTGATGTAAAGATGACTCATTATTGTCTTGTCATGGTTTATAAGAAGTAAAAATGGATGAAATCCAAATTGGTCCCCTTATGGTGAAATCCCTCATGGGAAGATGTTTTGCATATTGAGTTATCCTATAAGTATGGTTAGAGAACCCATGCTTAATTGTGGAATAATGAGATGAAGTTTAGTGAATTTGTCAATGAAACTATCCTATACGGATAGTGCTTTTCATGGCATTTCCAGTGGTATGTGGAATGTCACATAACTCATCACAGTAAGAGAGTTATGGCCATGTGAAGTTGGAGAACCCTCATGAGTCATCTAGAAGCCCCTAAAAGTCAAAGTGTTTGCAAAAGAAATTATTTAAATAATAAAGTTAATGGAGAAATCCCTAAAATAAGAAAAGTGAAATGCTAAATGAAAGTATAAATAAGAGGCAAGGCTCTCTCATTTAATCACACTTGAACACATTGAATATATTTTGTTATGTGAGGCTTATTGAAAATACTCATTGAGACATCTGAAGTTGTGAAAGTCTGAGGTAGTACGAAGGGTTGACGACGAAATTCTTAGAATTACAATGAATACAAAAAAACCCTATTTTTCGAGGCGTACACGAGCTGACAGTGTATTAGGGTTCATACATACTGAGGCGTACATGGGCTGACAATGTATTAGGGTGCATGCATACTGAGGCGTACGTGGGCTGACAGTGTATTAGGGTGCGTATGTACGCGGGTTGGCAGTGTATTAGGGTGCGTACATGTTGGTAAAGACATGGAAACTTGAGAAGATGAAGATGCAGAGGTTCTATATTCTAAGATCAAGCTCCCAGGAAGGTCTATAGTGCTCAGATACATCAGATCTATCCATTTGTTCAAAAGGTATGTCTTATTTCTATGAATAGTTGGATTTTGATGTATGCATGTGAAATGGTTATGGAGACTTGAGGATTCTCCCTAGAAAGACTATTGGCTGCATGGGATCTTTTGTATAAGTCAGATCTATAGAAATAAAGTGTTGTTATATTTATCATTGATACTTCTTGTTGAGGCACATCTTTTATTTCTTGGCATATGGCTAAGGGTTTTTGTGGTATATGGTTGAGATCTTGTATTGGTTGATGTATTGAGAGGCTGAATATCAGAAAGGGTTTGATGACTATATCATGTGAGGGTTATTATAATTGTTCATGATTACAAACACCTATATGGCACATGACTAGAGAGAGATATATATGCTTTGGGTAAAGTTTATGTATGAGGATACATTCATAGGGTACAATTACAGTCTAGATACAGTGACAGGTTACAGATCTATGTGAAAAAGTTACAGGGGGTCAAAAGTTTTCAAGAGAAAGAAAACCCTAGTTTTTAGAAGGCATACACAGGTTGCATAATGGTTTGATCGTGCACATACATGGGTTGCATAACATATAGGGCACGCGTATACACGTCTTGAAGAAATATAGGTCGTGTACTTGTTGTATTTTTTTGAGACATGTTCAATTCAAGTACATATTGCTTACAAGGAAGTTGTACAGGTTGGATGCAGGTTAGTGGTACAAATTGATATAGTTGTACAGTGGGATATCTCACAATGATAGTGTGACAGTGGTTCCATCATTCTAATTCTACGTCAAGGCGGTTGGACGGGACAAGGATAGGTGGTTGTATCCACCTTCTGGTTGTAGCCGGAGAACTTAGGGGGTTGTAGCCTCCTTCTGGTTGTAGCCAAAGTATTTGGGAGTTGGAGCTTCCCTCAGTTTGTAGCCTGAGAAACTAGGGGGTTGGAGCCTCCTTCCAGTTGCAGCTGGAAAACAAAGGAAGTTGGTGCTTCCAATTAATGTAATTCTTCAAGACATATAAGAAAAATCATTATGTGGTTTTATCTCTCTTTGAGTTTCCACGTAAAACACTGGTGTACTATGTATGTGTATGATTGTTCAATTGTTAATTTCTTATTTACTCTACAGTTATTGGATGATAATGTTACATTGATATTACACTTGGATTATATGGTTAAAAAGGATTAGATTGCTCTATTACTAATTCACCCCCCCTCTCAGTAATCCAACACTATGAGCCCGATATAATTTTTTTTTTGTTGAGACGCATAGTGCATGTAGACTCGGGGGATCTTCCCTTCAGCCTAGCACTGTGTTTTGAGCTTGGTTTGTGTTGAGACTTGGAGCTTTATAGTCGATGGTATATCTCAGACTTAGTGCTTGAGCCCAGGTATGATTGTAGGGGCTAAATTTCACTCATGGGCTAATTTTACATGGTTTTTCCAAAAAAGAGATTCTCTATTTTAAAACTGATTCACCCAAATTCTATTGGATAATTATTTTACCTTAAAAATCACCAAAATTTTATAAAAACTATATAAAATCCTTAGAAATTTGAATATTTTTACAAAAATATCGCCAAACATTTATACTTGGCATATGAATGATTAGTGATATTCGCCAAGGTTTCTACATTTTAAAATAAATWTYCATCCTTAAAATCATCCCTKCTTGAGCCCGATACTTTTATTTTTATTTTTATATATTATTGTATTCTTTTTGTATAAAATTGATCATACTTATATATATATATATATATATATATATATATGTATATATATGTATGTAAATACATCATAATTTTGTTTATTGTTTTAGTATMTGAGATATTGTTGGCAGCCACCCATTATTTTTTATTCTTATCACAATCAAAKTTCTCACAAAGAGATTATACCTTTTTGTAACTTCCATCACCTTCCATTTGTAAGTGTTTATGTTTATAAGTTTCGAAGAAATGATTGGGTTAATCTTATCCTATTGATTTTTTTTTTCGTTTGAATTTTTGTTTGTTTTATTTTAAATTCATGACTGTAAGCATGAATTTAAATATAAAAATTGGTCTTGGTTACATATCTTTTACCTTAGAAATATCATTTTAGAAGGCACCCATACATGGTTTAAACTCAAGTCTTATAAACTTATTGATTAATACACTATCAAAATCTTTATGTATTATGGGTACCTTGACTTCATTGGTTCTATATTTTATTGTTGATTTAATTTGTGAAATGTTGAATGTACAAAAATGTTAGTCAATAGTTGATACAGTTTTCATGAGCTAAATTGTCATATCATAATTGATATCAATTGGTACAGGCATGCTGTACCTACGTTTTCAATTCACTTTGTTGGCTTGGATATTAATGAGATCATTCATTATGTGAATTGGGGTTTTGTACTGTGGAGGGTTTAGCACTCATCGTGGGAAATGGTTCTTAGTTTTATGAGCCCTCTATTTTTCATATTCCCTAAATCTTACTTCCAAGTTATGATAGTCCCCAAACTTTTCATTTTTCGTGCCATTACAGTTCGCTTAGACCTGTCTCTATTGTTCGTCCGTTGGAAACCTAAACCTATCCCTTGTGATATATGTTGTATCTTTGTCACAGTGGCAATGGTACCATGGTTCGTATCGAGCCGAATGGATGCCAAGATCTTCTATCCCATGATGACGCCATAGACGACCTGAAGTCTCATGGGTGGGATGTGTTCCTCAAAAATTTCGAAGCCTACAATCTCTAGGTTGCAAAGGCTTTTGCACACACGTTCAACAGTTTTAGGGCCAAGGTCGGGGATGTACAATTATAAATAATAGAGGATTTCATAAGCAGGGCGACAAGACTTCCATTGAAAGGTGAAAAGTGGTTTAAGAACACTAATATAGATGATGTCCCATTGATTTTATTCATGGATTCCCACAAATCCACTTGTTGTACAAAAGGTATTCCCATTGCTTTTCTAAAACCTAGATGGCACAATCTCGTTTTAATTTTAAAATAGTTCGTTACATGTGAAGTTCGTTATGGGATGGTTTTTCTGTACCACATTTGGTTTCTTATGATTTTCATAGGGTTTGAGTTTCATATGCCTTTTTACCTATTAATGAGCCTTTACAAAATGGCTAAGCGCTATAAGAGACAGAGCATAAATTCTTTGTCTAGTCTGTTTCATCACAGACTCATTAAGATATTGTTGGTTTCTCACCTATCGCAAATCGGTGATAGTTGGGAGGGTTTCCTGATCCCAAATGGCTTCACCCAGGTCGACAATACAGTCAGCCCTCATTTAATTGTAAACCCCAGTTTGGACAGACTAGTGATCGAAATCTAGGTCCTTAATTCACTTGATGGCTCTGAATTCAATGAACCAACTTCTATTGTTGATGAAACCCCTGTGGATAAGAAATAACCATGTATATTTTCACCTAGAATATCTTTGGAACATGTAATTACTGAATTAAAAGAAAAATATAACCCTGTGCCTATGAACGAATCCAATGTGAACAGTAACGATAAACTTGTTGTGAAGAATTTCTTTGGAGGAAAGAAACAACAGAGTTCGGATTTAAATTTTAGGAATAAAAAGGTCAATCGTTTGATTTCTAGAAAAATAAGAAATCGAAAGAGTAATCATATGAGCTTGATCGATCTGATTGATATCAATGATCAATGTTCAATTCAGGAAATAGACAATTTCTTGGCTCGTGAAGACCCATAAAATCAATGTTCTAGGGTTGTTACCCAGGTTGAAAAGTATGACTTCGTGTCAAATTTACCCCCATGTCTCAAGGGAAAAAAAGGTTTTTCAGGTATCGTTCATGACCTGGAACAAACCACAGGTAAAAACGAAGCACCCATTGTCGACTATGTTGCACGTCGGTCTTCCATTACCCCAGTGCACTATGACAACTGCCTTGACTGGATAGAGCATTATTATAGAGATATTCCACTCTTACATTCTCAAGTTAAATGCTTGGCTTCTTAGAATTCCCTATTGGAATGAGAGAACTTTGACTTGAAGGCACACACATAGAGGGAAAAAAAAAGATACAAGAAGTCCGGGAATTTCATAATAAAAAACACAACCAGTTTCAAAACCATTATAAATTACGAACTGTTAGATCCTTCTTTTGCTAATTTATGATGGTAAAACGATTTTGTTTTCATTTTATTCCATTATGTTATAAAAAATTAAAATAGGGAGATTTAATTTGATTTAATTTGATAATAATAAGACTAGCTACAGAATCTATGATTATGTAGCCAATCTCTTTTGAATAATAATTAGTATTGTTATCTGAATATCAAATCGGTTTTGCTGTCTACAGGAAATGGACGATTATGATGTTGATTTCATGGATCAAACACCTTGAATTATACGCTCAATTATTCAAATAGTTTCTGCCTCTTTATGTTTATAAAACTTTGGTTTATTTTTGACAAACCAACTCATGCATGAGTGGTTTCTATCTTTCACTATTTTTGTAATATTATCTATTTTTTGTGGATTCAACTCTATCTTGTATAGTAAGAGCATTTGAATCCTGAACTAGTTTAAATACTGATCACTCTTATTAGTGAAGTAATCTTTGTTTTGGACACGTTATGGACATATGAATTTCAAGACTGAAATGGAAAATATGTTCACTCCGTGGCTTTAGACCAGCGTGGCGCTTATGTTTTTCCTTTATCTTATGAAATTTTAATACGTTTATACATATTTAGTCTTATCATCATATGATATTTCATATTTTTGTTTCAACACGTCAATTTTGTGCATAATTCATTGTCCTATACTACATCTATGATCGATATTTCATTTAAATATCATGGATTTATGTTGGATATTGGATGATGTATTACATGAATGCTTTGTATTAAGTTTCTTTCATTAAAATTGTTCATCATTATGAGATCACCAGATCTGTATATTTATTTGTTTACTGTTATATTCTTTTTCCAAAACACCGTTGAGTTTGTTTTGGGAATGCTGCTACCATTCTATTACAAGTTTTCCTCATAGGAAGGACAACTAGGAGCTTAAATTGCACATAGACATAAACTCATTTTAATTGATTAATTACATGTCAACTTACTCACATTTTCTTTAGTTTGATTATTTATCAATGAAATAGGAACAATTTGAATTAGCTTTGACTGTTATATGTTCTTATTTCAATTGTGTTTTATTAGTATGCTTTAGTTCTTTAGATTGTAAAAAGAAAACATAAAATCTATGTTCTTTCTTTATCTACTTCTTAAGTATGTTCAAAACATCTATTTCACAAGATATCCCATAAACCTTGCAAATTGTATATACCCTGTTCATAATCACATGCACATGTTCACGCTTCTATCTTAACACTTGTAAATTATTAAATTTATGTTCATAGCATCGTAGCTTTTTTTAGATTAGTTTCCTTTATTTTATTATTTTTAGGACTTTAGTTGGCCAACGGAGCCATTAAACCCGTTAAGTCATTTCACTCCAAACGGCTTGGGTTATTTAGACAACCTCGGTCCAGATTTGACCTTCCAGTTGATGGTGTGTCATTTATGCCTGTCAACAGATATATATTCTGAAGAGGTTTCTAGGATCTACCCCTTATAATTATTTTCTCTTTTTCTTTTGCAGGTGAGGGTGAGTGCATTTACAGGTACATGGGTTAGAATAGTGGAACAAGGAACATGTGGACATGGGACCGGAAGAGGTGTGCTAGGGTCCTTTCCCTACTACACTCACCCTCTTCTCTAATACTTTTCTAGGTAGTTTCCTTAGGGTTCCAGGGTCATTTATGGGTTATTTATGGTTTAATTAAGGGTTGTAAATAAATGGTAGTTTCATGTCCAAGGTTCAGGTTGTAGGTTACATGCTATATTAGGAACTGGTTTGCACAACTAAGTGGTTGTTCAAGCCCTATGTTTTAGTTTTGAAACCGGGCTCTGATACCATTTGTAAGGCCTTCCTATTTCAGGGCCTTAATAAAATAAAAAATATCTCCTACTGAAATAACTACAATTTAGTTTATGGTTTTCTTTATACCAGGAATAAATTGGTAAAAAACATAATAAAAACAACAACATAATAACAACAACAACATAATAAAATACATACCTTGACCTTCAGGTTGGTTGATTTATCCCATGGTTCACTTGTTCTTGTTCTTTCCAAAACTACCCAACTGAATATTAACCTGCTAGAGAACTAGGAACAACCTCTCCAGATCCCTAGCTCTAGGAATCCTTGTGGTTTCCTGGCCCCCAAGCCCAAATTTCCCAGCAACAACAATGACCCTTTGAGATTTCCCCAAAATCAAAGTGTTCTTCCAATTTCCTCCTCTCTTTCAGAATCTCATCTTCCTTCATTCCCCAATTTTCCCCAAAACAAAAGAGCCCCCCTCCAAGTCCCATTTCCTCTCCCTTATCCTCCTCTCTTGAATCCCTCTCCCTCATTTAATTCCCCAACTGCCTTATCCCTTAATTAATTACTTCACCTACTTTTTTAATAATAAAATAATAAAAGACTCGATGAATTTATTTTAATAATTAATTAAATTTAATTTAACAACTGTGATAAATAAATAATCAATTTGGTTTGTTACATACACCCACCCTTCAAGAAATTTTGTCCCGAAGTTAGAGTAATTTACAATACAAGGGTAATGACACAAGATTCATACATCCACATCAAATAAACAATATAATCAATTTAAAACACTTATACATAGTAGTGTACATGTGCAAGGCATGCATGTGTAGCTAGTGCATACATGAATCACACATGTACTAATGACAGTAATTATCACACCTAAATTTATTCTTGTATGCATCCAATCCAATCAACAAGACCATTCATTTCATAAAAGATAGTAAACCACCATTTAAAATTTTCGCAAAATCCCTCAATTATAATAATTTAGCACAAGCAACATTCACTTAGATAATTTTAGTTCAGTTAAGCAATTATAAATATACATATATACATTTTTTTTTCAAAAAGAGGAAATCAATAAATTATTACTATAAGGAGAAATCCCCACACACTCTTAACTACTTCTAGTCATCCTTCCTCCCTAACCTACTTCCATCTTCCATCCCTATCCTTCCTCTGTTGGACTATCTTGGAGTGTCAACTATATTGATTTAACTCCATATAGAACCCATAAGAGGAAGTGTCAAATCTATTGACCAAGCTTGATCTGTATTTTATGAGCAGAACAAAATGAATACAGATTATTATCAAAATATGCTTAACATAGAATACAATATATATAGTAAAATTGGTTTCTATTCAATAAGGAAATAAGCTGAAACTGTAAAATGCAACGGAAAACAAGCTTGCTAGAATGGTGGCGGCTTATCTCTTAATAGAGATGTGACGGCTACGCTGATTTGCCAGAAGATGATTAAAATGAGGCTCTCAAGGAATTTTTACAATAAACAGAAATGTCAAAAACCATAGACATCCAAAAACCTAACCCTAGGAGATGAAGCGCCAAAAGTCATGTGGGCCCTGTTTGGGTAAGTTAGTACATCAACTTCCTGGTGTTGTAACTTTTGCATACGATATCCATTTTAGGCACATGATAGCCCATTGGAAAGGTATATCTGAGGAATACACATGTTTCATGTGGAAATCCCTACATGTTTTAATTGTGGAGATACCTAAAAAAGTTGTTTAGGGCCTCAAAATGACCCCGAAAGTCAGGGACCTGAAAACTAGGAAAAAATTGTCGAACTGGAAAAATGCCAAAATGAGCCAGTTGGAATAGGTGGGAGCCCACCGAAATCCATATATATCAATCATCCCCGATTAGGAAGAAATGGTCTCCATTGCATTGAGTTCCCCCACTAGATGAGGAATTTTCTGTTGAATTTGGCCCCGGGTGAGCCACTTGCCTTGGTGCAGGAGTTTCCCTACTTTGACAACTTGATAAAGATGGATCATTTGTTGGCAAGTGCCCTTGACCTATTTTTCCACAATATGATCATTGGATTCATGTTTTATGTAGTCGGGGTTGATCTCTGTTGGTGTTAGTTTTATTGCTATCTCTAAGGTGTCCAATAATGGTGGGAAATAAGGTCGAAGGAGATCCACATTGAACACTGGGTGCAGGCCAAGGAAAGGAGGAATGTTGATCTCAAACACATTATCACCCACATCCTCGGTGATGGTGTAATACCCATAAAAAAGTGAGTGAATCTTATGATGGGGTCCGGTAAGGCATTATTTCTGCAAATGAAACCAAACTTTATCACCCACCTGAAACTTATGTGGCACCCAGTGTTGATCATGGAATTGCGTTTACTTGTCATTGGACTTCTGTAGGATATCTTGAACTTGTTTACAGATGTGCTGGATCCTCTCAATGAACTAAGTGGATTTTTCAGCTTTAGTTGGATCAGGAGATGAGTCGGCCGAGATGACTGGAAGGGGTAGTGCAACATCTATTGGACCGAATGGTTGGAATCCCAACCCCACCTGAAAGGGGTTGTGGCCAGTTGAGCTATGGAAGGCTCGGTTGTAGATATGTTGGACATAGGGAAGAATCTCATACCATGTGAGAGGGTGCTTGGAATTATACATGCATAGGATATGCACGATCATTCGATTTACGACCTCAGTTTGGCCATCTGTCTAGGGGTGGAAGGTCGTGGATTTGTTAAACTTGGTGTTCAGCAGTGAGCAGAGGATTGAACAGAATGTGATGAGAAAACAAATGTCCTGATCTGAGACAATAGTTTGTGGGATTCCAAAATGTACCCAGACTCATTCAATGAAGAGCTTGGCAGTGGCCTCTGCTGTGATGCTCTTCTTGCAGGTGGCCAAAATTGCCATCTTAGAAAAGCGATCAACAACCACGAAAACAAAGTCATTTCCCCGCTTGGTGGATGGGAGGCCCAAAATGTAGTCCATGGAGATGGATTCCCATGGAATGTCAGGAGTATGCAGAGAGGTGTAAAGAACTTGTTTCTTAGTGTTTGGTTTGGCAATAACACAAACAGTGCACAACCCGATATACTTGTTGACCTCCTGTTGAAGTTTCGACCAATAGAAATGTTTCTGCAACATTTCCATTGTCTTTTCAATGATGAAGTGTCCTGCTACCTGACTGTAGTGGGATTCCTAGATCATCTTTTCTCGCTCGTTTGATGGAACACAGATATGGCCCAGACGACACATCAACCCATCCTGAAGATGGAAATTGGTGACAACTACATTTGCACCAAAAATTTGGTAGGTGGTGGCGAAGTTCAGGTCTATCTCATAGAGTTGGGGCCATCCAGAGGTCTCATGGCCACAATATTCTATCATCATGGTGAGTGTCACAACTGGAGGTATGTTGAGGCAATCAATGATGCAGTTGGTGCTTCCTGTTTTATACTTGATGTTGAGGTGGAATTGATGAAAGTATTTGGACCACTTATGATAGCTGTCATTCTACAATTTTCCTTGTGTCTGCATGAACTACAATGGATTATGATCAATGTGGATGATTTTCTTCTTCCCAAGAATGTAAAGTCTCCATTGGAAACAGGCTTGCTCAATTGAGTACATTTATTTTTCGTAAGTAGGGTACTTATAGACAAAATCTAATAGTGTCTCACTATGATAGGCCACGGGGTAGCCATGCTGAGTGAGAACATCATCCACAACATAGTCTGAAGCATCTATCTCGATCTCAAAGGGATACTGCAGGTCTGGTAGTGAATGTACTGGGGATGAGCACAAGGGCTACTTCAAATCATCAAACTCTTGTTGTTGGGACCGAACCCACAAAATTTTCTCCTTACCACCACCCCTGGTTACTTGGATGAGGGCCCATGCAATATGGGAGAATCCCAACATGAACCTGTGGTAGAAATTGGCAAGGCCTAAGAAGATTTGAAGCTCAATTAGCGTGGTTTGGGATGGCTAGTCACGAATGACTTGGATCTTGGCTGGATCCACATGTACACACCATGTTGATCAATTATGTAACCAAGGTAATGGACCCTGTCCATGTCGGAGGAGATTTTTTTCAAGTTGGTGTATAGCTTGTGCTACCACAGGGTGTGCAGAACCTACTAAATATGCTGCAAGTGTTCTGCCCAAGTCTTGTTGTAAATGAGAATTTCATCTAGATACACCACTACAAAATTATTGGTGAATGGTCGCAGGAGATCATCCATCATCCTCATGAAAGTGGTTGGAGAATTTGTCAATCCAAAGGGCATGAACAACCATTATAAAAGTCCTTTCTTTGACTTGAAGGTGGTATTCCATATATCTATCTATTCTATCGAGACCTACTGGTAGAAATACTTCATATCAATATTATTGAAGTATTTGGCCCCCGTGAGTTGATCAAGGAGGTCATCGATTCGGGGAATCACGTATCGGTTTCTGATTGTGATTTTATGCAGGGCTTGGTAATCAATACAGAGTCACCAGGTTCCATATTTCTTCTGTACTAGTACGATTGGGCTCCCACAAGGTGATGAGCTGGCACATATGTGCCCCTTTTGGAGCAGTTCTTGGATCTTCCACTTGTATCTCCTCATGCTCTAGCAGAGAGTGGAGGTAGA
>ML799566.1:436643-458180 GCA_009831015.1 Picea engelmannii
TGAAGAAGAAGCTTCAAAAATGGAAAATAAATATCAAAAAGGAAACAAGAGAAGAAACAAAAGAAATTTCTTCAAGAATTTTTTATACTCAAAGGAGGACAGTTCCTCATCAGACGAGGAGGATAATGACAGTGAAAATGATTCAGAAAGAGTACTCTTCATGGAAGTAGAAGATGATTCCAAAGAATAAGGTGAAGTCGATCTCATAGCATAACTAATGAGTGCATTAGAAGAACTTAGGAAGGAAAGAAAGAAAAACAGGTCACTCAAGGCATAGTTAAAAATGAAAGAGGGATCTCAAAATTCCAACTTTGAAGAACTAGAGAAGATGATCACTAGTGTAAAAATTAAAATAGAAGAAGACATAAGAATTGAGGAAGCAAT
Organism: Picea engelmannii; assembly: GCA_009831015.1. Taxonomy (NCBI): domain Eukaryota; kingdom Viridiplantae; phylum Streptophyta; class Pinopsida; order Pinales; family Pinaceae; genus Picea; species Picea engelmannii. The sequence continues at coordinate 437,028 of ML799566.1, forward strand.
TTGAAGTCATTTAGAATAAAAGGAGAAGACGATTGGAAGCTTGGAAGCATAAATAGTCTCTTTAAGGAAAGATATTTAGAAGAAATATATCCAGTAGAAGAGCACAAGAATTTTGGATCAAATAATCAAGAATCAAAGACCATATGATGAAAGATATGGACTAGGATACAATCAAGTATAGAATGAGAAATGATCAAGCTCCAAGACAACATAACATGAAGCAGAACAAAGAAGTTATGCATATATTGTCATATATTCATCCAAGAAGGAAGAATGCATGCCCCCAAATAAGAACATTCCAAAAATAAAGAAGACTCAAAAATATGTATTCAGAAGGAGTGCATCACAAAGAAGATCATCTACATCCAGGTATCAAAAATTATTTTATGTTCATTGTTTTAATTGTGCTAATTTTGGACATAAAGCTGTAAATTGCAAAGCCTATGCCAAGAATAGATGCAATTATTCAGGTTATTTAAATAACAACTATCCCAAAAGATCTTATGAAGCATACAACAGAAACCAAAATAGTTTTGGTTCATTGAGAAATGAAGTAGAATGTTATAAATTACAAAACTATGGACATATAGCTCATGATTGTAGAAGCATGATGGATACCTATATACAAGAGAACATTGATATCATATATAGGAAGATTTGGAAAAGAAAGAAAGAAAAGGAAAAAGAAGAACATATGAATGAAGGACACCTAGAAGTCATAGTCTCAGGATTTGCAGCAGTATAAGATCATGATAAATCTACAAGGAAAACATAAGATGTCAGATACAGGAAGATTTGGAGAAGAAATGAAAAACAAGAAGGACAGGTGAATGAGAACCAGGTCCTAGAGATCGTATTCACAATATTTGCAGCAACGCAAAATCATGATGAATCAACAGGAAAAGAGAAAGATGACATATTTTAGAAAGAGGATGAAAAGGAAAATGATGAAGATGAAGATTACTCTACATCAGAGCGGATATTTTTCTGAGCCATCCGACTTGGAGACTCCCAGTAAATATGAACATTGAAGAGGGTGATTCTAAGAAGCATATCTACATATTAGAGAACTATCCTTTGAGTAGTTTGAAGTGTTTGCAGTTTCAGGGTGGTTTGATGACAGAAGCACAAAATGTATTATGGTAGTTTGATCATTTGAGGAACACACTTGGTATATGATAGCACATGTATGAGATAAATCTCTTGGTAATTTTGGTACTCTGTTGAGGTAGACCATTGATGTTACTTGCTCGATATATCATATGGTGCATGGTTTAAGGCATGATTGAGTGATATTGTATATGATTTAGATACATTGTATGGTACAAGTGTTTATGTACATTGTTTATGTAAATGGTTGGTGGTTGAGGCATATGGTACAGGTTAGGGTACATGGTTCATGCAGGGTTTGGTATCAAGTTTGGTGCATTGTTGATGCACTCGGGGTGGCACATGTTGTGTTACATGGTTAATGTTTGGTATGGTACAGGTTGATGGCTTGGTACATACTTTGGTACATGGTTGAGACACATATCTTGTGATGGTATGTTGGTGATATTGGTACATGCTTAGTAGAGGAATTTGTTGGTGATGTTGGACATCTAGTTGAGAGGTGTCCTTGGTATATGATCCATGTGAGAGGATCTAGTTGAGTACTGATATTCAACATTGGATAGGTATCTACAAAAACAAGGGATTAGGAAAGGCAATGCATACAACAATCTCTACATAAAGGTAAATCAAGATAGTATGTTGATAATTGAAGTTAATGTTAATGAAATTATTTTTGGAATTGATGATGACTGGATTGTTATAGCCCTAAAATTCCCTACTCATGCATACATGGAATTGGCCCTCTTGCATAATTTTCCAAATCATTGCTAAGAAAATTTACTTAAAAAACCTTTTTTTAGAGAATGTATGCACCCTGCACCACTACAACCCACGTACATACACTTTTTTCATGCTAAATATCCTACGTACATAAACTTGTTGCACACTAAACAACCCGCGTATGCTTTCAAAAGTTGCAAAAATTAAAAAGTTGTAAGGAATTCGGTGAAATTCACGGGCTATTGGAGGTTTCCCAACCAGTTCACCTGCTATATCCCGTCACCCAACTAACTAACCATCCTTTTTTCATATAAAAAGAGGTGTTGGGGTCACATTTCACATCTAAGCATAAGAACAGTGAAACTATGCCCAATTTCACTTCCCTTCCTTGCCCAAGATTTTGATACCTTTTGTGAGATATTGCCTCAACATTCCCTCTTCAACCCCTTCTTATTCTATTCAATACATTCCCTTCCCTTGAGGTGATCAGAATATTGAGAGAAGAGGCCTATTGAAGGTTCAATTGGAGCATTGTAAAGAGGAGTCCGAACCAGGTTCGTGGAATGGTGGCCGACATAGATTGTAAGTTTCAGTCTTTGTTTGATGAATAAACTAATCTCTTTTCCCTATCCCAACTGATGATGCTTTGTGTATTTTCATTGATTTATACATAGCATTTGATATCTAACCCTAATTTATGAATAGAAATAGCATGCTTGCAGTCCATGTTTTCCTAGTTTTGGATGCAGGTTAGGCTTGGGAGGAGACTTGCAGTCTTTGGAACTACAAAGCTTGAGGAGATCATCACCAGACGTGGGATGATAGGTACAGTTACCAATATTATGTCTTATTTATTTATTTTCATTTTTTTTGGTATGTTTGGGGTAGAGTATAAACTAGATTGAATTTTAAACAATCATTCTCTCTGTCTATATCTTAAACCCTGGTATATTTAAAGGGGGAATTTTCCTGCTAGCATAACTGGTGAAAATACTAGGGACTCTCTAGGGGTTTTTTGGGTTGATTGATTAGCTTGTTTTCCTTTTGAGTTTCAGTCATGTTTACTGAGTCTTTCAAGGGGTTCTGGTCACCTACAAGGTGCATACCATCTTTCCCTGCTCTATAAGTCTGCCTTGTCTTTTTATTTTTGAAAAGACTCAGATGTGTACGCGCCCTAGTTTGGGTCAGCTCGCATACATGCGCGCTATGCACAGTAAACAACCCATGTACATACACAGGATGCTGATGCAACATCCTGTGTCTCTTTTTCATGAAATTATTTTTTAATAAAGAGGGAGTTTTCCTCTTTCCTGATAGAAGTTAACACTTCTCAGGGATTTCTTGAATTAGCCAGAGTCTCTGTCTGTGGCCATATCTTGGGTATAGGTTCCATTTTACTTGTTTCCTTAGTCTTCTTTTGTTTTCCCTAAAAGGTTTTAAGCAAGATTTCAAGTCTTAGATATGCCTTTTGGTTTCTTGGTTGAATCCTTGCGATCCACAATGGGATGAGGGTCTTTACTAGTCTTGTTTTCAATTTTCTCTTTGTCTTTTTTCTTGCTTTGAAAAAACAAAAAATCTTTTACTTTAGTTTTTTCTCATTAAAAGAAGTTCAAAAAATAAAAATAAAAGATAATTTATTTTTTTGCATTTAGTTTGGTAAAGTATTTAAAGTTGTTATTTGCAAAAGGAAAAAGAGTCTTTATTTCCAAGTTCTTTTGATTTCCTGAAACATAATTAGTTTGTAGTCAAGCAAAAGAAAGTTTTTAGGATTTCTTCATTTACAATATCTTGAAATATCAATTAGAAAAGTTGAATTTAAAAAAAGTTGGTTACAAGCTTTTCTTTTCATTTCGAAGTAATTTTTCTTTCAAGTATCTTTAAAGTTCTCTTCCTTATTCATCTCTTCATAACTCCATAAATTTCACTACCATATATTTGTAGTAAATCATACCTTAAAAATAACACCTAATCTAAAATACATTACACTTTTTTATTTGTAGGGTTCACAAACTAGTTTAGGGTTTTAGGGTCTTGAATTAGGTGTGAAGAGGAAACTCTTCAAGGCCACTTTAAAACAAACATTGGAGTCTGAGTTAGGGAGTGATTTAAGTCCAGTGTTGTAAGAGTTAGCCGGGACCCCCCTCTAACATAGGGGATAAAAAAAAGTTGCGTGAGGAAAGGAATAAAAGATAACCCCTCCAAAGTTGGACTGAACATAGTGGGGATTGTATATTGAGGGTGTTTCTCGGGAACAATATCTATCGCATTTGCCTATGGAGCTTCATGGGCCTAGAATCCATTCAAGATCCTCAGTTTTCTTCTGGATCATTTTATTTCGATACCCTTGAATGGATTCGGACTTGTTATCATTCTCATTAAGATTTTCCCGACTGTCGACTATACCCGCCTGGTAACTGACTGTGAACTGAAAACCTAGTTTCCCATTTGTTAAGAACTTACACAGGTGACTACGGGAGTATACCGCAGTACTTAGGGTGGAATTTGGATCATGCTTCACATTTTATACCTAAAGGGTGATTCTGTTTTCGAGTTTCACTTGCATCGGTTAGTTGCTCTAGTCTCAATTGGCATAACCATCCTTCCCACTAGTTAGTCATTTGCTTGATTTGTCTTGAAATTTTAGTGTGTGCTCTGTGCTCCCTAGTTTTCCATAGTGAGTTATTCAGTCATTTATTTGGGTCTCTGATCTAAGGTGGTAGACCTCCCACTCTGTCATTCGTGAGGAATTTTCATTCTTCCACTTAGAAACGTGGAGCTGCCTCTTTATAGGAGTTGTTTTTTATAACACTGGTTCGTTGTAGTCACTGTGCGAGACTTTTACAGACTTGAACGATTCCTCAAGGGGAGAAATTGTGCATAATATCTTCATGGATAAATTTCTCGATGATACCAACCAAGGAACCCCTTCAAAAGGGGATTCTTGTGCTTTTCCTTTTTTCAGAAACATTGGTGTCCCTTTGATGGCCACTTTGTACATTCCTAGGTTGAATGTGGGACTATCGGTTTGGTTGGGTACCATTCCAAATGTCACCAATGTTATTGACACTTCTCAGTTAAGAACATTATGTCATGGGCATCATGTTGATGTTCCTTTGTCAACAAATTATTTTCCTCCTCTTGCTGCCTTCCCTGGTGAAAGTATAACTACTAGTAACTGGAAGTCTAAATGAAATAGAAAGAGGAAGAATAGGAAGAAGAAATCACCAACCTCTGTGAGTCATGTTGGAGATAGGTTTTCAACCTATGCAAGTCATGTTGAAGACCAACACCCAGCCTCTGCAAGTTATGCTGGGGGCATGAACCTAGTCCCTACAGGTCATACTGGAGTTCAATAACCAACCTCTGTTAGTCATGTTGGAGAGTTGTCAACGGCTTATGGGAGTCATGTTGGGGGGGGAATTCCAATCATTAATAGTCATACTGGTAATAGGTCTATAGCCTCTGCGAGTCATGCTATCGACCCATCACCAACCTCTGCAAGTCATGTTGGAGATGTGAAACCAACCACTGCTAGTCATATCAGGGGAATTATTTTGTTGAGAAACCTAGATGGATAGGACGTAAGCCTAAGTTCCCTTGTAATATTTGCAAGGGATATCAACTTACTCATTTATGCCCCGACCTTCTAGAGGTACGAATATTGTGGTCCCTATTTGCAAGACCTTCTGATTCTGAGTCTTCTGAGGTTTCTTCATAGCCTATTCAGCCAGTGGTTTAGAAAGTGGTCACACTGATGCAATCTTTAGTTGATCCCACTCTTCACTTGGAGAGTGTCAATTCTACCAAAGTGGTCATGTTGATGCAATCTTTGGTTGATCCTACTCTTCTCTTGGGGAGTGATACGTCTACCAACTATGTTTTTAGCATTTCCATCTCAATACTTTCAGAACAAGGGGGAATCCCGCTCACTTCGAGCACACCCCCTCCAAACCCTAGGATGGTTTCCTTTGATTGGAATGACCTTGTTGAGCCTCATCTTCCTTCTTATGCACCCTTTCAAATGAGGGTTCAAGTTAATTCAAATAAAATTTACCAATGTATTATAGATGAAGGAGCCTCTGCAAGTATTTTATCCTCCTCAGCTTGGAAATATTTGGGTTCTCCTAAGCTTGTGACTACTTCGCATGAGCTGTTGGATTTTGACATACATCCTAGTGAATATTTGGGGATTCTTCCTTAGTTTCCTATATCGTTAGGTGGGAAGACCGTCCTTATCAATGTTATAGTGGTGCAAGACCCGTTATATTTCAATATGCTTCTTGGGTGTGATTATGTATATGTTGTTGTCGCAAGAATTGGTTCTAGGTTGTAATAGAGCCAAGCCTTAGCACATTTTAAATGAAAAAATACGTTATCACTCAGAACTTGACTTGGGTTGCATGCAAGTAAATTCCAAGATAACCATGAACCACTTTTGATTAGAAGTTTCCCCTTCCAACCTGAGAGAGATCTCTCGAATATATGTCACGATAGGATATCCAATAAGCTTAACAGCAGGCAGATCTGTGGGTAACAAAATGTTTTGAGGGTTTTTAGGGTTGATGGGTTGGACCGGGAGGTAGTCCATTGGGCATGGAGTCAAATGATCAACCAAATAATAAGAGTGTTTCGGAAATGGAAATCCATGGAGCAGAGGTGAGATAGAAGCTGATTGCAAAGAGAAGGATTTATAAAAGTATGGTAGCATAATAAAGAGAAAACATATCAATACACAAGGAGCACTTAGCGATGAGTGAATTCCAAGCATAAATCAGTGGAAAGAGATGGTTGGGATAGAGCATCTAGCAAAGGATGAGTTTTGAACCTTCATCTCTACAAGAAACAACCTATAACCAGTCTGCAACAGAGCATCTAACGGAGGATGAACTCTATCACAAAATAGTTACAAATCGATAAGATAAGATAGATGGAGTGATATTGAAACTAAGAAAATGGACAAACTCTGCAAACAACATCACAAGAATCTCTGATATGGATAAAACATGCTTCTGCAATCTTTTGCTAAACTAAAAATAAAAGCTACAACCCAGGACTACTACTCTTGTGTCTTCCTCCCCCCCCCCCCCTCTCATTCTACAAATATGCCTCATATATGTATTGAGGTTGAAATCCTCTCTAATCTAAAAGATAACAACAGTTATTGTTAAAATATGAAAGATTTTGCTCATTTTCCCATTGACAATACCCTTGTCACCCAACCATAGGCCGAAGCCACCCTCCGAGCACCTTGACCTTGACAGAGAAGAATACTGGTAGCAATCAATAGCCAAGCAAGGCTAATGCACCAAGAAAAAATAGAAACCAAGATGATCAGATAGTCCCACCCAGAAACTGGCGCAACACCTTCCCCATAAACTTGTGCACAAAACTACCAACTACAGTGCACAGAAAATGCTCTCTGCAATTTCGAGAAGTGTGAATAATGTGAACTGGCGCCCTGTATTTATAGTGGTCTGGAAGACTTACTGGGGCCGACTTCTCCTTCTGGGTACTAATTAATTCACATTAATTATATTTCTGCAACCAACATATCGTCTAGGGTTTTTTTTAATTCTTTGCTTCCTTCAGGAATATTCTAATCTCGTCATAGATCACAATAGAGGTTCATGCCTCCTGAAGCTACCATAATATCAACACTCCCTACTAGATAGGGAGGTATGGTCTTGAGCACAAACAGACCATTCAGCTAGTAGTATCACGAGCACCATCATTATTATCCAACTGGATAATCTCCTATAACAATTGGTACAATATCAATTGATAGAACACACCTGTGTTTATCCATGGTAGTATGAAACAACTCAAGCCATGACACATAGTCACAAACAGTGGAAAAAATCCACCACAGTAGTATATATCTACTGTCTGGAGACAAGCAGTCTCCATAACAATCATTTGATGCCAACCTACACAAAAAAATATTGTTAAAATAAACTGAATCATCTAGGCCAATATTTCACTCACGTCTGTGAGATATGAAAGAATATCTGCCCTCAGAGTAGAACAATGAGATATCTGGACTATTATTCTCAAACAAGGAAGAATAATTGTCCTGTCTTCTAAACCTGGACCGTTCCCCACCTTGGGCCATTCTTCCTACACTAATCAAAGTGCACCTTGGAGAGAATGTATAAACCCTAAGGAATGCTTGTCTCTGATTGCTGAGCCTAGACCATTCCCCACCCTGGGCCATTCCTCCTACACTAATCAAAGTGCACCCTAGAGAGAATGTATAAACCCTAAGGAATGACTGTCCGGACCATTTCCTTTGTTAACCACAAGAGGAAAAGACTGTCCTGCATCAACCTCCAAAACGGACCATTCCTCACGTTAACCACAATGAGAAATCATTGTCTGGCAAGGCGAGCCAGTATTCTTGAGTAACCCTCAAGAAGAGAGACTTCCCTAGACCACTCCCCATGTTAACCACAATGGGAAGTCACTGTCTATGATACATCAACAATATGGACCATTTCCCTTGTTAACCACAATGGGAAATTGTTGTCCGTCAGAAGTCTCAATCCACTTTCCAAACAGGAAATAATTTGTCCAATATGGACTATTTTTCAATCACAAAGATAAATGTTTCAATAATATTTTTCAATAATATTTCAGTGCTCCTTCCTAACCTAGAGAGTCTTCCCTTTCAGCTAAGGGAGTTATTTCCACAATCCCCATCTTCTCTTGGAAATATGCAAAATTTATTATGGATAGAGGTTTTGTCAGAATGTTTGTTGTCTGCTCGTCAGTGGGGATATACTCGAGTTTTACCTCTCCTTCTTGGACTTTATCTCGAATAAAGTATTATTTGATCTCAATGTGTTTCGACCTTTCATGAAACACAGGATGTTTTGATAATCTTATACAACTCTGATTATCACAATATATTATGGTTGATTCTGGAATCTGATCAAATAAATCAAAGATTAACTTCCTTAATCATTTTGCTTCAGTGCATGTTTCACATGATGCCATATACTCTGCTTCTGCTATGCTGAGTGCGATAGACTTTTGTTTCCTGCAACCCTAAGATATCATAGTGGATCCCAAGTTGAAACACATACCTGAAGTGCTCTTTATGTCTTCTACAGTTCCTTCCCAATCTGAGTCTTTGAATCCATGAAGTTGTATATTGCTGGATGGGGTATATCTCAAACCATAGTTTATTGTTCCATGAATATATCTTAATACATTCTTTGCAGTTATCCAATGCTCATGTCTTGGTTCCACCTGGAACTGGCTTAGTGTATTCACGACAAAGCAAATGTTTGGTCGAGTATTTACCAAATACATCAATGACCCAATTAGTTGTCGATATAGAGATGGATCTACTGGATCAGAATCTAGAACTTTCACTTTTCTTATATCCACATTCATAGGAGTGTCCATGGACTTACAATCTATCATTCCAAATTTATGAAGAATCTTTATTGTGTACTTTCCTTGTCCAAGGAATACTTCACCATGCTTCTACCATACTTCTAGTCCCAAGTAATAGTGCATGAGACCTAGATCTTTCATATCAAATTCATAAGATAATTCCTTCTTGCACTGGATAATGAGAGATTCTTCACCTGTTATGAATAGATCATCAACATATAATAGTAGAATCATAGGTGCATTGTCCACGACTTTGTAATAAAGGTTTGTATCTACATGACTCTTAGAGAAACCAAGTCTTGTTAGATAGTTTTCCATTCTGGCATACCAAGCCCTTCGAGCTTGTTTGAGTCCATATAGATATTTCTTCAATCTGCAAATGTGAGTGTCTCTGGAATGTACCTCAAACCCTTGAGGTTGTTCAATATATACTTCTTCTTCAATATATCCATTGAGGAAAGTTGTCTTTACATCCATCTGATGTAAGTTCCATCCCATGGAAGCGTCAAGAGATATGATAGCTCTGATGGAAGTATATCTAGCCACCGAAGCAAACGTTTTGTCATAATCTTCTCCCTCCTTCTGGGAGAACCCTATAGCTACGAATCTTTCTTTGTATTTATCCACGCTTCCGTCTGCTGCATGTTTGATCTTGTACACCCATTTTGAAGTGACCACCAATTTTTATTTAGGTCTTGGTATGATTTCCCATACCTCATTTTTCATAATGGATTGATGCTCTTCCGTCATAGCTTCTTTCCATTGCTCCTTTTGAACTACTTCTTCAAATGTGGTAGGTTCTTCATCTAGAAGCTTTGTCATGTATGTTGCATAACTTGAGAATCTTTTAGGTCTTTTACTCTTTCTGAATGTTCCTTCTTAAACCTTGAGTCTTTCTGCATCTTGTAAGGTAGATTCAAGCCAAGCTGGTCTTTTCTTAGTCTTAGGTATGATAGCTAAATCAATGTTTTCACATGGCTCCATAGGATGATCAGGTAGTTCCTTTTCGTCATTTACGTTTTCTGTTCTTTCTTCATTAAGTTATTCAATATCTTCTTCTTCTATATTTTCTTCGATGGATTTCCTTAAGGACATCCTTTCATTGAACGTTACGTCTCTACTGACCTCGATCTTGTGTTGTTCTAGAATATATATTCTGTAAGCCTTGGATGAATCACTATATCCCATGAATATCCCTTTCTTTCCTGAAGGTTCTACTTTATTTCTCTTGTCCTTGGAAATGTGGGAGTAAATAGGACATCCAAATATTCTTAGATTTTTCACATTAGGTTTCTTACCTGAGAAAGCTTCTTCTGGTGTCATGTTCTTCAATATACGATGAGGACTTTTGTTCTACACATATATTGATGTCATTGTTGCTTCTCCCCATAAGAACATGGATAGACCTTGATCATTCAGTAAGGATTTTACGGTTTCTTCAATAGATATGTTCTTTATTTCTGCTACACCATTTTGTTGAGGATTATGAAGAACAATCAGCTCCCTCCTAATCCCTGTCGATTTGTAGAATGCAATGAATTCCTTCAAGGTGTATTCTCCTCCATTATCTGTTCTTAATGTCTTGATATTATTTTTCGTGAGGTTTTCTATCTCTGCTTCAAATTCTTGAAACTTGCTGAATAATTCATCTTTTGTCTTCAATAGGTATAACCAAGTCTTTCTTGAATAGTCATCTATGAAGATTACGTAGTAAGAAGATCCTCCTAGATATTTTACTCGCTACGGACCACAAACATCTAAGTGTATTAGATCTAGAATCTCCTTAGAACTGTTATTGCTGCTTGGGAATGGTTTCTTGATATTCTTCCCAAGGGCACATCCTTTGTAGATTCCTTCATGTGTAGACTGCAACTTTGGTATTCCTTCAACCAGTCTTTTGAGAAAGGGTAATGCTTGATAATTAATATGAGCATACCTTATGTGCCAAATTTCATTAGGGTTGACTTCGTCATGTACAAGAGATTCTTCATTTTGTTCTAGTAGTCTGTACAAATTTCCTTCAAGACTTTCGATAACCCTAGCATTCTCTATGATGGAGTCTTTATGCCATGATAACAATTTTCCATCCACGAAAGCTATTTTGTTTCCCTTGTTTTCTAGGCAAGATATTGATACAAGATTCTTTTCTAAACCAGGGACATATAAAACATTGCTTAAGTGAACATAATTACGTGTTTTCATTTTGATGGCAACTTATCCAAATCCTTCCACAGGGTAAGTGGTTTTGTCTCCAAGCTCTACCTTGTACGAGGTCTTCTTCTCATTTAGATTTGAGAGTCTGGCTTGATCTCCCATCATGTGCGTAGAAACTCCGCTATCGATTATCCACAAGTCATCTTCAATCGTTCCAGTAAGTGATGAGTAGTGTAAAAGACTGATTGAATCACACATGTCTTCGGTTGACTAGTAACTGGTCATGTCTTGATCCAAAACTTCAACTTCATCATTTCTATCTTCTGAGAGAGCCAAAAGGTGCACTGAGTTAGGGTGCATCTGAATATCTTCTTTTTGAGTGAGATGCTCCATTGCAAGGTGTTGGATCTGAGGTTAGGGTTTCTACAACTACTTCTGCTAGTAACCCTAGTGGCGGTGTCTTTGGAAGATGCTCCTACTAGTAACCCTAGCAGTAGTTCCTCAATGAGCTCAATACCCTAGCAGCTATGTGTCCTTGCAACGTTTATACTGAATGAAGGAGGTGTGGGCCCATAACCTATTAGAATATGAAAGATTGTGCTTGTTTTACCATTGACAATACCCTTGTCACCCAACCATAGGACGAAGCCACCCTCCTAGCACCTTGACCTTGATAGAGAAGAATACTGGTAGTAATCAATAGCCAAGCAAGGCTAATGCACCAAGCAAGAATAGAAACCAAGATGATCAGATAGTCCCACCCAGAAACTGGCACAACACCTTCCCCAGAAACTTGCACACAAAACTACCAACTGCAGTGCGCAGAAACTGCTCTTTGCAATTTTGAGAAGTGTGAATAATGAGAACTAGTGCCCTATATTTATAGTGGTCTGGCAGACTTACTAGGACCGACTTCTCCTTCTGGGTATTATTAATTCACATTAATTATATTTCTGTAGCCGACATCTCATCTAGGGATTCCTTTACTTCTTTTCTTCCTTATGGAATATTATAATCTCATCATAGGTCACAATATAGGTTCATACCTCCTGAAGCTACCATAATATCAACAGTTACAACCAATTCTTGAAACTTTCTACCATAGAAAATGGGCCAAACTGGAGAAAAATGGGGCTACGGTTATGGCTTTGTATCTCTCGAATCGTGACAGTTGTGTATAAAATGAAAGAGGATTTTTTGAATCTATTTATTCTAAGAAAAAACCTCTCTCATTTTCCTGAGATCCGTTTTCATATGCCCCAAATCTGCATTTAACAAACATTTTTCAAAATAGGAAAATATGAAATCCAAAAATTAGGGCTCAGAGATGGATTTGATTCTCCCAATCTGTGACACCTGTAGGAAACCTAATAGAGGCTAATGATCTCTTATGTGTTAGGCACAAAATCCTCCAACCTTTTCTCAAAATGATACTCCAGTCTCTTAGAATCATCATTTGAAAATGATGACTCAGCACAGTAAAAAATGTCACATTTTTGAAAATGAACCTCATCTTTCGGGGGACTTTTGACTACCTTACAAAGCTCCAAATGAAATTATGAAGACACCAATGGAAAACTTAGGATTTGTAGATGTTTATCAACTATTATAATGCGGAAAAAGGACTCTCCATGGCTAAGAAAATTGCATTTTTCTAAAGCAGTTTTGCATATGACTAGAGTCCTGATTTCAGGTTTCGGGGTTTTGGGTATCATGTCTTCAAGAGTTATGACTTGCAAAGAATCCTGAATCGCGAAATCACGATGGGATTAATTAGACAATAATAATTTGTCTTAATCTCTTAATTAATCACGATTATCAATTAATCTTTAACCTTTCATGGATTTGAGTGTCAAGATTTCGATAATACTTGACGCGAGAAATCCTGAATCGTGAAATTGTGATGGGATTGATTAACAGTTAAAACACTTTTAGCTTTGTGATTAGGCACAATTAAAACATAGGCTTTTTGGGTTTTGGAAATAAAAAACTTGAAACATAAAGCATGAAGGCAGCTCAAGTCGTAAAATCACGATTAGACTTGTCAACATTAATCTTTCTTATTCTTTAATTAACCCGACTTATCCTTTAATACTTTAGTGAATTTGGGGATCGGGGCCGTAGTTATTAAAATATCTACATCGACCAAATCCTCGATGACCAAAAATCCCACACTCGTGATCTTTTTCTCCATGTGGCTTAATGCTCGGTGTATGTGGTTGTTCCATTTCCAATGCTTCCATTCATTCTCCTTGTGACTCAATGCTCGAACATATGGTACATTTCTTTGATTCTCAAGTGAACCCTGTCTTTGGATTTTTCGTGAGTTGGCTTGTGATTGTTATACTACTGTGGCATTTGGGGCTGATTTTGACGTTATTTGACTGAAGATGACAGCTAGAGAACATTCAGTGATGCGCGTGACAGACAAATGGTTGTTTTCTCACATCTACACTGGTAGTTAAACACTATAATTTTGTTTTTCCTAAGTTACCGAAAGCCAAAATTTAATTATTTTTTACAACAGAGGCTTCATCTAGGGATGGTGCTTTCCTGCAAAGCACCAAGAACAGTAGACCACGTGCCTTCATCCATTGGGCGACCTGATATCATCCTTATCAAACGCTGAACCCTGTCACTTGCTTGCACCTTTCCGAAACAAAAAATCGCTTATGCATTCATTGGGCTATGGAGTCGTAATGATTTAAAACAAAACCATATTGGATTCCAAACTAAACTGGAAACATACTGAAAACCATTGTTGTACTCTAGTGCTCAAAGTCAAGCTTATTTATATACATCACCTACTCTAACCGATATCACTGCTTTGTTCAAGTATAGGAAAAATTCCAAATAAACTAAGCGAGTATCCGACTAAAAAACTTAATTATACTTCCATATTTGATAAAAAGGATGACATGAGCAGTTGCAAATTTCAAAACATGCCTTGGGGGCAGGTACTTACAGTTTTGAAATTCAATCTTCAAGAAGTCGGAAATAAAAAGTTCAGTCCCCCATTTTGACTCCATATAAACTGCTACTGGGTCATAAAAGTCACATAGAAATACCTCATTTTGTTGTTGTTCCAACTGACTGAAATGTTGTTTCTTGTTGCCTTTATTGATCTAAATGTTAAATGTGTACTGCTCAATATTTGTTGGGGAAACATGCATGATCAACTGTTGATCTAAACCTGTCTTCTCTCTTTCATCATATCCCTATAATTTGAATTCATCACTATGATATGTTGGCCTATTACAACTGACAAATTTTAAGAGAGAAGAAGAGATATGTTCTTCATTTCCTACACTATTGTCTTGATAATGATCAAATAAAAACCAATTCTGAAAATGTGCATCATGAAAAAATTTCTGACCACCCTCTCCAACAATGATATCTTTTGAGGATGTATCAAAGTTAAAAGGATCTTCATTGGAATCTTGAACCACAGATTCATATCTATTTTCAACCATAGCATTCATACTTTTCTGATCATCTCTTAGTTGATAAATAAGATTTGATGAAATTTCTTTAGACAACAAATCTTTAAAATCCTCTTCATCATCACTATATTTATAGAATACTAGAAAATCAAAAAAAAATCCTGAAGGTTTCTGCATTGAAAAATCAGCAATCTGATCTTGAAATAGATTTTGAAAAATATCACTATCTTCTTCATCATCAATAGCCTTTACATCAAAATCTAAATCATTCTCGAACACCAAACATTCTTCAGGATGGTTAAACATGACAGCCACCTCTTTTTCATGAAACAAAATAGAGTCTACAAGATTTTCAAGACTGTGTGGATGTTGCAGATCTATGTAAGTAGGGGTTGCAACATGACTATTCAGGAGAAAATCTATCTCTTATTCTGTTAAAGGAGGTGGTCTGTGCAATTTCTGGATCAAGCAACTATTGTTTTCTTTCTCTTCTTCAGGTTGACCATGATGTTGGACATCTTCTTCATAAATGTGAACACAAGAGTTGACATATCCTACTTTTTTATCAACCAACTCCTCTTCATACTGATTATCTTCATCAACTTGAGAAATTTATAATATTCCTTTCTCCTCTTCAAGAATATGTGTCTGATCTGTTTGTGTTATGAATTTTATATTACAACAATCTTCAAAAAGTATTTTAGCTGAACAGATTCTTTTACAATGCTGATGAAAAAGTATGTGAAAATATTTCAATGAAGGAATACTGGAATGAGGTAAAGATTTATACAGGAGTCTAGCATCTCTTTCCAACGAAAACATAAACAGTTTCATGAGGACATCTTCATGATGTATATTTAATTCATCCATGAGCTTGTGGAATTCAAACAAGTGTTGAGTGGGATTGTCGTTGGCATATTCTCCAAATTTAAGAAGGACATCTTCCCAAACTTTAATGTCTGGAACAGTGTTTGGAAAACCATAAAAATTTGTAAAGTCCAGAGGAGAAAACCTTGCAGCAATCCGAGCAGTGAACAAAACAGACATTTTGAGACCAGTGGAGTCACTAGTGAATCATGTAGAGTCTTTGAACCAAGGAGTTGCCAGGTGAATGATCACAACCAATTGAACGCCTATCCCTTGTTCACCATCAAGGAATAGATATAAACTTTTGTCGTATCCCAGGGAATATAGCTTCATTCCTCTGTTCCTTGGCAATGACGCCAGAAGATGTTTTCGCAAGAGTTGGTTCTAGGCTATAATAGAGCCAAGCCTTAGCACATTTTAAATGAAAAAATAAGTTATCACTCAGAACTTGACTTGGGTTGTGTGCAAGTAAATTCTGAGATAACCACGAACCAATTTTGATTAGAAGTTGCCCCTTCCAACCTGAAAGAGATCTCTCGAATATATGTCATGATAGGATATCCAATAAGCTTAACAACGGGCATATCTGTGGGTAACAAAAAGTTTTGAGGTTTTCTAGGGTTGATGGGTTGGACCGGGAGATAGTCCATTGGGCATGGAGTCAAATGATCAAGCAAATAATAAGAGTGTTTCGGAAATGGAAATTCATGGAGTTGAGGTGAGATAGACGCTGATTGCAAAGAGAAGAATTTATAAAAGTATGGCAGTAGAATAAAGAGAAAACAAATCAATACACAAGGAGCACTTAGCGATGAGTGAATTCCAAGAATAAATCAGTGGAAAGAGATGGTTGGGACAAAGCATCTAGCAAAGGATGAATTCTGAACCTTGATCTCTGCAAGAAACAACCTATAACTAGTCTGTAACAGAGCATCTAACGGAAGATGAATTATATCACAAAACATTTACAAATCGAGAAGAAAAGATAGATGGAGTGATATTGAAACTAAGAAAATGGACAAACTCTACAAATAATATCACATGAATCTTTGATATGGATAAAACATGCTTCTGCAATCTTTTGTTAAACTGAAAATAAAAACTACAACCCAAGAGTACTACTCCTATGTATTCCCCCCCCATCATTCTACAAATATGCCTCATATATGTATTGAGGTGTAAATCCTCTCTAATCTAAAAGATAACAATAGTTACAACCAATTCTTGAAACTTTCTTCCATAGAAAATGGGCCAAACTGCTAAAAATTGGGGCTGCGGTTATGGATTTGTATCTCTCAAATAGCAACAACTATGTATAAACTGAAAGAGGATTTTGTGCATCTATTTATTCTGAGCAAAACCCTCTCAAATTTTCCTGAGATCCATTTTCATTTGCCCCAAATCTGCATTTAACAAACATGTGTCAAAACAGGAAAATTTGAAATCCGAAAATTAAAGCTCGGAGATGGATTTGATTCTCCCAATATGTGACACCTGTAGGAACAATGAGAGAGGCTAATGATATATTATGTTTTAGGCACAAAATCCTTCAACTGTTTCTAAAAATGATACTCCAGTCGCTCAGAATCATCATTTGAAAATGATGACTCAGCATAGTAAAAAACGTCACATTTCTGAAAACGAACCTCATCTTTCAGGGGACTTTTGACTGCCTTCCCAAGATCCAAATGAAATTATGAAGACACCAATGGAAATATTAGGATTTTTAGAGGTCAATCAACTATTCAAACACGAAAAAAGGCCTCTCCATGTCTGAGCAAATTGCATTTTTCTAAAGCAGTTTTGCATATGACTGGAGTTTCGATTTCGGGTTTTCGGGTTTCAGGGTTTTGGGTATCATGTCTTCAAGAGTTATGACATACAAGGAATCCTGAAATGCGAAATCATGATGGGATTAATTAGACGATAATCATTTGTCTTAATATCTTAATTAATCATGATTAGCAATTAATCTTTAACCTTTCATGGATTTGAGTGTCGGGACTTCGATAATACTTGACGCGAGAAATCTCGAATCACGAAATTGCGATGGGATTGATTATAAGTTAAAACAATTTTAGCTTTGTGATTAAGCACGATTAAAACACAGGATTTTGGGGTTTCGAAAATTGCAAACTTGAAACTTAAAGCACGAAGGCATCTCGAGTCATGAAATCACGATGAGACTTGTCAACATTAATCTTTCTTATTCTTTAATTAACCTGACTTATCCTTTAATACTTTAGTGAATTCGGGGATCGGGGATGTAGTTATTAAAATATCTACATCGGAAAAATCCCCGACGGCCAAAAATACTAGACTCGTGAGATTTTTCTCCATGTGGCTTAATTCTCGGTGTATGCGGTCATTCCATTGCCAATGCTTCCATTCATTCTCCTTGTGACTCAATGCTAGAACATATGGTACATTTCTTTGATTCTCAAGTGAACCCTGTCTTTGGATTTTTTGTGAGTTGGATTGTGACTGTTATACTGTTGTGGAATTTGGGGCTGATTTCGGCATTATTTGACTAAAGATGAAAGGTAGAGAAAATTCAGTGTTGCGCGTGATAGACAAATGGTCGTTTTCTCACATCTACACTTTCGGTAGTTAAACACTATAATTTTTTTTTTCCTAAGTTACCGAAAGCCAAAATTTCAATATTTGTTACAACATATGCTATGAACGATGTGGTGTCTACGCTCTTCCAGGTGATGAATTTTCCTCACAATGGAAGCATTGTCACTATCGACCAACTGGAATTTGATAATCACCATCCTAATTTAGCGTTAGTTCATGTTTCCCCTTTATATGTTCCTAGTATTTGTGTAGACTCTAACCCGCCACAGGTAAATTATGTGGAATCTTATCCTCGATGCTCAATTTATCCTGAGAAAGAACTTGTTCACTGATGTTTTCCTTCTCTATATTTGGTCTCGGCAATTGATCTGTTGGTTTATAGAATGGGGGAATGTGATCCAGATTCAGATCCAGGACCTTGATGGGGCTAAGAAAGGCCTAAAAATCAATGTTCTCAAAATGGCGTCAAAATGGACGTGTGCATAGGCCTCGTTGATACAAACCCAATGCAACTTGAATAGATTCAAATGGATGTCATATGCTCTTGATATCACATTCTGTTTGAAAATTCAAACAGTAAAAAGTCAACAGGGTCAACAGTCAAAAGTCAACGTTGACATCATCAAGTGGTCATGCTGACATGGTAGAGGCATAGATGGCAAGCCATATAGATGATGTTGACCAACCAGGAGGTGACACATGTCACCACTGAAAGGGTGACACATGGCACTCGTACAACTGACGTGTTAGTCCCGGATGATGACACGTGGCAGACAGAGACAGGTACGAATGGAGGGCAGGTGGTCCAATCATTGACTGACATGTGGCATGTGTGCTTACATGGGAAATTTCTAACTAGACAGTGAAAGGGACCAATAGCATGTTGACATGTGGCATCGGAGGACAACAAATGGTGGGTGCCACGTGGCCTAGACATGGGCTGCCACGTGGCACCCATGGGTTGGCTGATTAGTTGTATGCAAAAGATTTGGAGTGGATGGGAATTGAACTAGAGACTTCTTCACCCACATAAAGCCTTCACAATGGTCAGATTACCAACATGCCACAATGGTACTTGTTTTATGTAATTCACTTTTTAATATTTAAAATGTATTTAATGTGAGCACGGGGAGTGGATAAGCCATAGCCCATGGATTTATGCAACCCCATATGACTTGGGGGTTACAACCAGGGGCCAGGCACAATAATAGGGCGTGGTCCTATTGAATATAAAAATATGACCATAAATAGAGGGGCGTGCTCATTTTGGGGGCTTATCCCTATTATTATGGCATAAAGTTGGTTTTTAACCATATCTTATGGTTTTTTTATTGATTTTATTAACTAGTTTTGGTTATTTGGCCATATATTGGTGGATATTGGGCCAAATTGAGTGCCATGAAAAGTGGGATGTTGGGATTTGATCCCTCTATATCATGGATATATAAAACAATCCATTGTGAGGTTTGAAATAGGCAATAAGCAACAAATAATCTTGAAGCCAAGGTCAAGGTGTCTTGAGTAGGCAAAGTAGTTGAGCCTTTGCGGGCCATTTCTGGGAGCTCTGTTCATCCGATTTGGGTGTTGTCAGTTTTGATAGGTTCATGAGATATGGTAGAGAATGAA
The DNA here is from genome assembly GCA_009831015.1 of Picea engelmannii. Classification (NCBI taxonomy): domain Eukaryota; kingdom Viridiplantae; phylum Streptophyta; class Pinopsida; order Pinales; family Pinaceae; genus Picea; species Picea engelmannii. The sequence goes on from ML799566.1 coordinate 456,932, forward strand.
TAGATCATTGTTGTAACCTTTTGGAATGATCATGATGTACTTATAAATATTCGAACAGAAATAAGCAAATCCCACGAGACAAGGCCCAGAGATGTAGGCGAGATTGTCGAACTCCGTTATCAGCTTCTTGTGTACAATTGGTTGATGGTTTGCATTCTTTGTTTTATCTTCTATTTCTCTTAATTCCTTATGTGATCTGATATTCTCTTCATATTATAAGCTTGTTTGTTTTCTTTCATATTCACATGCACCGTCAGAAAAAGGTCTTGAGAAAATTGAGGTCATAGTGTGTATTTGCTAAGCTTTGATTTGCAGATCAAGTGGTATCAGAGAAGGTTGACATTTGTAGGAACTGTGAATATGGGGAAAATATTGAAAATATCCTGAATCTAGGAGCTCGAGGAGATCAACCAAACCATTCAGCGAGAGAATGTTGAATTGTGAAGATTGGTGCAGATTCTCGAGGAAAACAGGGGAAGAATGTGAACGTTGATGTTGGAAATGGAAGCAAGGCCAGTTGGAGGAAGTCTTTCAGTTAGAATCCCGAGCCCTGTTAGGGATGATGGAAATCATCCATTCTGGAGGTAATTAGATGAGGAGGATTCATATACTCCTGCTAGTCCGGTTGAGGAGCAGTCAGTAGGAGAGGCCATTGGCACATTCTGTTCTCCAGTAGAAAGCACTCATTACACTCTAGCCTCACCTGTAGTTGATCAGGAAGTGGAGTTTGACCATATGGAGATAGCAGCATTTGAGAAACATACCAAAGGATTTTGTATGAGAATGTTATCGAAGTTTGAATATGAGACGAGACAAGGCCATGGAAAATATGGCCAAGGCAGAGCCGAGCCGATTGAAGTGTGAGAGCATCCACCCCAGGAAGGATTTGGATACGTGGGAGAATCTTTTGAGGACGACAGCCCAGTGATTTGATGCACACACTGTCACAAGTTCAGACATGATGATGACCAATGTTGGGAGTGGCATCCAGAATTGACACCGGAATGGTTTTAGACTCGGCAAGGCAAACATGCAGCTCAACCCAGGAGAGATGCAAACAGTGAGTTGTGGAAGAAAGGTAAACAGATTGAAAGGTATAAATCACCTTCACCCACCTTTACTGATGAGAATGCTAGAGTCATGAACCTTATCAGAAAAATGATTCTATGCATGTTTTGTAGCAACCATAACCATTGTGTTGCAGACTACTGAAAGCATAAGGTATATGGAAGAAATATCATGGTAACAA
>ML799566.1:459923-475300 GCA_009831015.1 Picea engelmannii
TGATTCCATCAAGTTTCTTCGAGAAAGAAACACTTTCTCACATTGTCAAAAGAGTGGACATTGTGAGGATAGTTGTTGGAGGTTGCATCTAGAGTTGCGACACTCAACAAAGCCTGAAGGGCCAGAGCAAAAGACAGATGTTGCAAAGGAACAGAAGGACATTGCCGAGGAGAAGAAGGGAACTACAAGAGGAAAACAGGCAAATGCTGCAGAGAAGCAAAGGAATGATCGCGACACTCCGTTGGTAGGAGATGGGTCATCCGACTGGAACTAGGTAGATTTTATGCCCTATATGTAAATTGAGTCAGTGTCTTTGTCATTGATATTATACAAGTGATTTGATTTATGAAATCACTTATTGAGTCTAGTTAATGTTAATTCTAGGCTGTTTTTCATTAGTCTATTGATGTAATAAACCTTTTGGGGACCAAAAGGTCTTTAGTGGGAAGGTGTGATCCAAATTCGGATCTAGGAGCTTGATGGGGCTCAAAAAGGCCTAAAAATCAATGTTCTCATAATGGTGTCAAAACGGACGTGTGTGTAGGCCTCATCGATATGAAACCAACACAACTTGAATGGGTTCAAACAGACGTCGTATGCTCATGATATCGTGTTCTATTTGAAAAGTCAAATAGTCAAAAAAGTCAACAGGGTAAATAGTCAAAAGTCAACATTGACGTCAGTATGAGGTCATGCTGATGTCATCATGATGACATATAAGAGGCACATATGGAAAGCTGTATAGATGATGTGGACCAACCAGGAGGTGACACGTGTTACCACCGAAAGGGTGACATGTGGCACTCATACAACTGACGTGTCAATCCTGGATGATGACACGTGGAAGACAGAGACAGGTATGGATGGAGGACAAGTGGTCCAATCATTGACTGACACATGGAAGGTGTGCTTACATGGCCAATTTCTGACTAGACAGTGATAGGTACCAATATCAAGTTGACACATGGCATCGGAGGACAACAAATGGTGGGGTGCCACGTGGTGCAGAAATGGGCTACCACGTGGCAACCATGGGTTGGCTAATTAGTTGTATGAACAAGTTTTGGAGTGGACGGGAATTGAACCGGAGACTTCTCCACCCATGTAAATCCTTCACAATGGTCAGATTACCAATGCACCACAATGGTACTTGTTTTAGTTAATTCACTTTTTAATATTTAAAGTGTATATAATGTGAGCACGGGGAGTGGATAAGCCATAGTCCACGGATTTATGCAACCCCATATGACTCGAGGGTTACAACCAGGGACCAGGCGCGAGAATAGGGCGTGGTCTTATTGAATATAATAATATGACCATAAATAGGGGGAGTGCTCATTTTGGGGGCTTGTCCCTATTATTATGGCATAAAGTGGGTTTTTAACCATATCTTATGGTTTTTTTATTGATTTTATTAACTAGTTTTGGTTATTTGGCCATATCTTGGTGGATATTGGGCCAAATTGAGTGCCACAAAAAGTGGGATGTTGGGATTTGATCCCTATAACTCATGGATATATAAAACAAGCCATTATGAGGTTTGAAACAAGCAATAAGTAGCAAAGAATCTTGAAGCCAAGGTCAAGGTGTCTTGAGTAGGCAGAGTAGTTGATCCTTTGCGGGCCATTTCTGGGAGCTCTATTCATCCGATTTGGGTGTCGTTAGTTTTTATAGGTTCATGAGATCTAGTAGAGCATGAACAGATCATTTTTTTTAACTTTTGGCATGATCATGATGTACTTATAAAGCTTCGAATAGAAATAAGAAAAGCCCACGAGACAAGGCCCGGAGATGTAGGTGAGATTGTCGAACTCCGTTATCAACTTCGTGTGTACAATTGGTTGATGGTTTGAATTCTTTGTATTATCTGTTATTTCTCTTAATTCCTTATGTGATCTGATATTCTCTTCATATTATAAGATTTTTTGTTTTCTTTCATATTCACATGCACCGTCAGAAAAAGGTCTTGAGAAAATTGAGGTCATAGTGTGTATTTGCTAAGCTTCGATTTTCAGATCAGCATGGGAGCCCTTGCTTACTCCTCTTGGTCCAAGTGATCTCAAGTCTCCTTCTGTGTCTAATATCACTATTTGTATATCCTCAAGCCCTTTTCCTTGTGATTCTTCATTGATAGACCCTGCCAGCCCTGGCCAAAACCTCCATCATCATATGGAATATGGTTAGTTTACTTCACCCTTTGGGACTGTTGAGCCTCCTCGTTCGTTTGATTTCTTGGATTTTGAATTTCCTTCAAATGAGGCTATCCTTGAAGCCATGACTATGATTCCTATACCTTGGGAAGACTTGCACCGTGGTTTGTGTTTTCTTCTCTTTTGGGAGACTTTCCAGGTTGACTATCGAAGAGACTCTTGGTTAGAGCCTAGCAGCGGGATCTACCTGAACTACTACCATGCATGAGTTGTAAGGTTTTGTGGTACCTTGTACATATTGTACAGTCTAGGTTTGTTGTTTTCAATTTTTTTATTCATTAACACGTCTTATTTTCTGAATTTTCTATCTGTATCAGATTTATTAACTTCTAGATGAGTGTGATTGGTCATATATGAAGGATCTTGGAGACATTTTTCTTTGACATTTGTTCATCATATCGATCCATTCTGATAGGTATTGACCTCAAAACTGGCATATAGGTTATATTTTTCCCTACTTGCATTTTTACATTATCAGTTTCCTGATTCATTGGGCCTTAGGAGTGACCCCACTGAAGTGAGACACATAACTTTCTATGTTGCTTTAGAAGTGTTGTAATTAGGTGGTAGAGCCTACCTCTACATGGATGCCCTAGGTAGATCCTTGCTGCATTTTGGCATCCATGCTGTCAGTTTTGACTATAGGCCTGGGAGTCCTTGTTAGTCCTGTCATGATTACATATTGAAGCCTCATTCTTTTGTTAATCATCATTCTTGGCCTTACCCTAGAGACTCCCTAATGAAAACACTTTATTGTCTTTCAAGCTCACTTTGAAATTATAAAGAAACATCCAACAAGATAACATTTTTTCTTTTCGATCTCATCTGTATTAACTGAGAAACGTATCCCCCTGGAGTCTTCTTTAATCCCTTTTTAGACTCTCTAAAAATGAAAAGATTGTCGAGCGATCTTGTTGCCCTTCATGCTTGCCAAACTCAAATTTGAAGGCACATCTATCTGGCAGTAGTTTACCCCTTTTTTGGTCCAGATGGATAATTTTACGAATAAATTTATGCTCTAGGAGCTCCGATTCGCTAGAGAAGTATTCTTAGGCATAAGTTTAACCCTTTTTCAGGTCTAAGGGACTAAATCTTTGAAAAAGGAACATTCTCCTTGGTTTTGGTTTATCACTTTTCCCAGGCCTCGAAGATTACTTACGAAAAAGGAACCCCCCTGGAGTCCATAGTTAAGCTCTTTTTAGACTCCCTAAAATTGAAAAGATCATCGAGTGACCTTGTTCCTTCACACTCGTTAAATTTGTCCAGAAGAATATCTACTGGTATGAGTTTAACCCTTTTTATAGCCTATATATTATGGCGAAAAAAGGTACAACTCGAGATATTTGTCTCGTTGGGAGATTTCTCCTTAGTTACTTATATATTTTTTCGGGCTAAGGAGACTAAACTCAAAAAAAGGTTGCGAGTCCATAGTTAAGCTCTTTTCAGAGTCCTTAAAATTGAAAATATTGTTGAGTGATATTGTCTTTTTCACACTCGTTAAAATGGTTTTGAATAGACATATTTTCGGTGCAAGTTTAACCCTTTTTTGAACCGACTAGACTATATATGAAAAAGGTAGTCCCGAAAGTCTTCTTTTTTATTTTTTCGAGACTCTCTAAACGTGAAAAAACTACCGAGCTTACCTTCTCTGGGTTCGTAAAATTTACATAGAAGGGGTCTCATTGTGTCTTTCTTAATCGCATTTGCGAGTCTCATCTTTGCATCTTTGGCCTAATGTCGGTTCCATGTTTCTTTGAATTGAACCTTTGAAGCATTCTTTATATGCAAGTCATGTAGCACTTCTTGCCTCTGTGACATGACACCTTGAACCATGGAGGAATTTTCCCCGAGTTTCTTTTTCTTGCACATGTCTCCTTGCTATGAGAATTAGTATGTTCCATGTGATTGGAACTAGTATGCTTGCTTGCGACACTCGTTCCTCCTTTGTAACGTAGCATTCTTTTATTCTTTTTCAATCTCTTAAAAAATTGAAAAAGACAAAACAATCAAATATTCCAAAAAGAGGGGATGGGAAATATTCATTCTTTTTTCAGCAGCAAAGAGAGTCTCCCTTGGACAAATCACATCCTTTCATTTGTTCGTCAAGCATTGGGATATAGTATGAGCTTAGGAAGTTTTTCTTACTACATAGATGTTTTTCCTCCTTTGTTTGGTTACTCTTCCAAACACATGGAGAGTTTGTGTTGCCTCCTCCATCACAAACTTATGTCAATATCACGCTGCCTGAGTCTCACCATATTTCGTGATTTTTTCCAAGGGAAGTTTCACTCAACCCGAGTCGTCCTTTCTACATTTTGTCTCTTGAACTTCATGAGTCAGCCATCCCGAGAGTCTAGTCAAGTCCAGATTCGAAATCGACGAAGTTCTCTGCCTGATCATCGAGATCCTCATGTATTTTCCCGATGGACTATCAAAGACCTTAGGGTAGTGATTTATACACTCCCATTGTACTCCTACCTGAGTTTTGAAGATCTTGCATTCATTGCTCTAGCTTTGAAGACCTCATCTCCAGACACAAGCATCACTAGCTTCTTGAAGAAAATACTATACTTATTTATATTTGAATGATTTTGAGATGTAGATCCACTATGTAATGCTCGCGGCTACACATTATATAGTTATATGACATGGATATGCAATGTATTTGATTGGAAGCCATGATTTATTTCATCTCGAGCATGTGTATGCTTGCTTCGAAGAGTCAATTGTTGTTTTACATATGGCACCTCCCGAACTCTAGTCCTGGGCTCACTCGATTGTGTGCATTGGTGAAGATGTTGTAATGTATTTCGACCATAATTTTCTCTTCCGACCTCATACATTAGGGGGCATATGTTATATCCCTAAAACTCCCTACTCATGCATACATGGCATTGGCCTTCTTACATACATAATTTTCCAAATCATTGTTGAGAAGCTCTGCTTAAAAAACCATTTTTTAGAGCATGTACGCCCGCTGCACAACTATAGCTCGTGTACATACACTTGTTGCATGCTATAAACAACTCGCGTATTCTTGCAAAAGTTGCAAAAACTAAAAAATTGTAAGGAATTCGGTGAAATTCACAGGCTATTGGAGGTTTCCCAGCCAATTCACCCACTATAGCCCATCACCCAATCGAATAACCATCCTTTTGTCATATAAAAGGAGGTTTTGGGGTCTCATTTCACATATAAGCATAAGAACAGTGAAACTCTGCCCAACTTCACTTCCCTTCCTTTCCCAAGATTTTGTTACCTTTTGTGAGATATTACCTCAACATTCCCTCTTCAACCCCTTCTTCTTCCATTCAATCCATTCCCTTCCTTTTAGGTGATCAAAATATTGAGAGAAGAGGCCTATTGAAGGTGCACTTGGAGCATTGTAAAGAGGATCCCAGACCAGGTTCGCGGAACAGTGGCCGACACAGATTGTAAGTTTCAGTCTTTGTTTGATGAATAAAAGAATCTATTTCCCTGTCCTAAATGATGATGTTTTGTGTATTTTAATTGATTTATACATATCATTTGATATCTAACCCTAATTTATGAATAGAAATAGCATGCTTTTAGTCCTTTTTTTCCTAGTTTTGGATGCAGGTCAGCCCTGGGAGGATACTTGCAGTCTTTGGAACTACAGAGATTGAGGAGATCATCACTAGACATAGGATAAAAGGTATAGTTACCGATCTTATCTTTTATTTCTTTCTTTTCATTTGTTTTGGTATTTTTGGGGTAGACTAGAAACTATGTTGAATTTTAGATGGTCATTCGCTCTATCTATATCTTAAACCATGGTATAGTTAAAGGGGGAATTTTCTCGCTAGAAAGGATGAGTTAGAAATTTGTTAAAGACATGTAGAATGAATTTGAAATGTCATTACTTGGTGAGTTGCATTTATTTTTGGGCCTCTACATATGTCAACAAAATACATGTATTTTCATCTCCTAGACCAATTCTATCAAATAAATGTTAAATAATTTTGGAATGGTATATTACAAGCCTGTAAGTACTCCCATATAGACTAGTTTCAAATTGATTAAAGATGATATATCCAAGGATTCAGATCAAAGACTCTACATATTGATGATTGGTAGTTTACTCTATGTTATATCATCGAGACTAGATGTGATGCAGGTAGTTGGACAGGTGGAAAGATTTCAAGAATCACTGAAGGAATCACATGTTATGGTAGTAAAGAGAATATTCAAATATCTCAAAGGAACAAAAGACTATGGATTATGGTATCCAAAAGGGAATGATCTATCTCTAGTTGCATACATAGATGCAGATTGGGTAGGAAATGTTGATGATCGAAGAAGTAAAAGTGGAGCAACCTTCTACTTAGGTGATTGTCTGGTATCCTGGTTGAGAAAGAAATAGTCTTCAGTGTCATTGTCCACAATAGAAGTAAATTATATTGCAACAAAAACATGTTGTACACACGTTCTCTGGATGAAGAAATTTTTTCAAGACATACAGGTGGAATATGACGAGTCTATTTCGATATTCTATGATAATGCCAATGTTATAAGTATCTCTAAGAATCCAGGGATGCATTCCAAGACAAAACACATTTCGATCAAGTTACAGAGAAGAACATCAAGGCAGAGTATGTTGGGAAAAAAGAACAGATTGAAGATATCTTCACCAAACCTCTTCTGACGGATACTTTTGAGTATCTTCCACAGAAACTTGAAGTAGTTTCGGCCCCATAGTGATCTACATGGAAGTTGGCACAGTAAAACAGGGGAAGAGAAACAATAATCATGAAATAATTGAATGTTTTTTGAATGTTATTTTGTTAGAGAGGTACACGAGGAAGCACCATGAAGAGAAACATCAGTAGAGATCAGAGGCTTACAGACAGGGGGAGAATCCCCAAGGAGAGGTCATCATTTTCCATTGATGTCAAAGGGGGAGAGAAAAACAAAGGCATGGAAAGGAAGAGAAGAGGCATGAATATAGGGTGACTCAACGTGAGCATGATATTTTTTGTGTCTAAGTGTTTCCATCAATGCCAAAGGGGGAGATTGTTGAAAGATTAATTGATTGAAAGATTAATTAATTTCCGAAAGTTTAGTTGTTGAAAGATTAATTTTCATTGAATTGTTGAAAGATTGGTTTTCATTGATGTCAACCCTTTAACATGAAGTTAAAATGTTGCATGTCAAGGTAAAATAGTTGTAAACATTGATTAACAAGTTGCACATCAATTGCATGTCAAAGTAACTGTAAACAAAAGTTAACGAGTTGCATGCGAGTTGCATGTCAGTTGCATGTCATCATGATATTTCAATGTCATCATGAGATCCTCATTAAAACACAGAGAATATTCAATTGGAAAATCACTTATGTGAATCACTTATGAGAATATAGGTTGGAGATCTGAGGCAGTGAGTCAAAGGCAGATAAGTTCAGTGAAGTAAGAAGTTTGCATGAGCTAAGAGTATGGAGAATAAGTTCCCTCATACTTGGTCTTCCTTCATGAAAAATTAAATATTTTTAAGCTTAAAACTATTAAGGAAAGAAGGCCTTATAAAATTATTAGTACCTCTGAGCTCTTAGAAAATTTCTCCCAGAGTGATTTCTCATATCAACATTTCTTGTGTGAAATTTATTTGCATGAACATGCATGCTTGTTGGATATAAAATTTAATCCTATTCCCTAAGTAGGAGATGTGAAACTGAGAGCCTTCACTTATTTTGTGAACAATTAGGAAAAATGGTGGAATTCCTTCCACATAATACAGAAGAATGAAGTATAAGCAACATTATGGATTAGGGGTGAACGCCATACTCTTGTTACTGTTTTTAATATACATCAACATCTACTCTCTTCATCTTATAGGACTAGAAAAGTGAAATACCTTCAAATGTTTGTCATATATTCTTGTGTTAAATGAATTAATGATCAGAAAATGTTTGCATTGGAAGTGTTATAACCCTAATTTGCACCATACATGCATACTTGGCATTTGTTCCTAATACTTGCTATTTTTTCCAAGCCATCACTGAGCAACTCTTCTTAAAAACCCTATTTTTGAAGATGTGTGTGCCCTGTACCAATACTTCTCGCATACACACTCTTGTTTCACCACTACAACTTGCGTACATATGGTATCTGCACCATTACAACCCGCATATACCCACAAAAGTTGCAAAAATTAAAAAGTTGCAAGGAATTCATTGAGATTACGGGCTATTGGGTAGTTTTCCAACCATCCCACCACCTATAGCCCGTCACCCAACCGACTAACCATCCTTTTGTCATATAAAAGGATGTGTTGGAGTCTCATTCCACACAGAATAATAAGAACAATGAAACTCTTCCTGTTTCACATCCCCTCCTTGCCCCAAGAATTTGCAACCACCTTGTGTGATTTGGATCAGAATTGCCCATTCTTGCCTTTTTCCTCCATCATCAGCCTATGCCATTTCCCTAGAAGAAGTGTGAGAGGAGAAATATACATGGAAGTGCAGTTGGGTCTTGGTAAAGAGGATCCTGGACCAATTTCATGGAGTAGTCACCGATCTCATTGTAAGTAAACATTGTGATATCAATAAAAGGAATACTTTTTCTATCCCAAAATATGATGTCTCAAATATTTGTGTTTGATTTATGCTTTATTATAACATCTAACCCATGATTTATATATCATATGCATGTTTGTAGTTCCCTGTTTATCATCTTGTGAATGCAGGTCAACCTTGGGAGGAGACTTGTAGTCAACAAAGTGATCAAACGCGGAAGGATCGACACTGGATGCAGAGTTAAAGGTAAATTTACCAGATCTTTTCACTTTGTATTTCATGTATGAATGTGGGGTATATTCAAGGTAGTTATAAAAAGTAGGAGAATTTTAGATGGTTAGATATTCCTACATGTTTAACCATAGTGTAGTCCATAGGGGGGCTTTCCCGCTATAGCAGAACTGGCGACCATACTAGGGAAACATCTAGGGTTTTAGGGGATTTTATGGGTGTTTAATTGGTTTTTACCTTTTGAGTTTTTTTTCTGAGTCTACCGAGTCTTTAAGGGATTCTGGTCACCTGTTGGTGCTATAACAGGTCTCCCTGCCCTGTTAGTGTACCTGTTTGTCTTATTTTGAGGAGTTACAGAGGTGTACACGACCTGTAGTGGGTCTGCACACGTACATACATACCCTGCCTTTAGACATCCCACATACATACATAGGCTATTTAAGTGCCAGTAGCGTGCCTGTGTCAAGAAAATTTTTCTTTAAGAAGGGGTAGCCAACCTCTTCCCTAATTGAAGTCTGACTTCTTAGGGTTTCTTGATTAAGTACAGTGTCTCTGTTTTTACAGTCGAAGCCTGGGTTTGATGTCAGTTTGGTTATCTTTTTAAATATTTCTTGGGTTTATTTTGAAAGGGTTTTTAGGCAAGTCTTCGAGTCTTTTTTATCAACCTGTTAGGTGTCTTTAGTGACTCCCTATGATCCGAAGTGGGCTAGAGGTCAATTTTTCAGTCTTTTCTGGTAGTTTTTCAATTTTTCCCCTTTCACTTGCTTTAAAGAAAAAGAAAAATAATTTATTTCAAGTTTCTTGTTTGAAGCATTTGAAAAAAAAAGAAGAAAAAGAAATTAGCATAGTGTTGTGTTTTCTTCTCATCTTGAAAGCATTTCAAAAGAAAAAAATAAGAAATATAATCCTTCTTTGCCATTGTTCTTATAAGTTTTTTTTTTCGCAAGAGTCTTAACAACATCAGTTGCACAACGAAACCATTTTTTGAGTAAATCAAGCCTTAAAATGAACGCTAATTAAAATTAATTAGATTGTATGTTTCTAGGGTCAATCAACTAGTCTAGGCTAGAGCCTTGAATTAGGTTGGAGAGGAAACTCTTCAAGGATTATAAACAAACATTGGAGTCAGAGCTAGGGAGCGTAAAAATTCTAGTAAACATGAAATTTATCTAGAACCCCCCTCTAACATATGGGATAAACACGAGGTTGCGTGCGAAAAGGTAGCGGAGATAACCCCTCCAAAGTCGGACCAAGCGTAGTGGGGAACGCATATAGAGGACTTGTCGTGGGATATTGTCGATTGGATTTGCCTGCGAAGCTTCGTGGATATCGAATCCATTTGAGGTCCTTAGTTGTCTTCCATACCACTTGCTTTCGATACCCATGATAAGTTTTGAGCTTGTTACCCTTCTCATTGCGGTCCGCTCGACTGTCGATTGTACCCGTCCAGTCACTATTCACAAGATGAAAACTTAGTTGCCTTTATTTTAGGGACTTACACAGGTGACTACGGGGGTATACCACGGTACCTAGGGAAGACATCGGGCCACGCTTTGAAAAGTATACCTGGAGGGTTCTTGCATGTTCAATTTACACTTGCATTGGTAAGTTGGTCTAGTGTTGTCTAGCGTAACTATTCTTCCAACTAGATAGTGGTTTGCTTGATTTTCCTTTAGGAGCTTTTAGTGTCTGCTCTATGCTCCCCATTTTTCCATAGTGAGTTAGTCAGTCATTTCTTTGGGTCTCTAAGATAAGGTGGTTGAATTCCCACTTCGCTGGTCGTGAGTACTTTTTGGTCTTCTGCTTTGAAACGTGGAGCCGCCTCTCTATTGGCATTGTTTTTATAACACCGGTTCGTTGGAGTCAGTGTGTGAGACTTTTACGAACTTGAACAATCTCGCAAGGGGAKAAACTGTGCATAAGATCTTCATGGATAAATTTCCTGACGATACCAACCAAGGAAACCCTTTGCAASGGRATTCTTGTGCTTTTCCTTTCTTCGGAAACATTGGTGTCCCTTTGATGGCCACTTTGTACATTCCTGGGTTGAATGTGGGACTGTCGATTTGGTTGGGTACCATTCCAGTTATCCTGAATGCTCTTGAMACTTCTCAGTTAAGCACTTTATGTCATGGGAATCATGTTGATGTTCCTTYGTCAGAAAAATMTTCTCCTCCTCCTTCTCCCGCCTTTGGTGAAAGTACAGTTACTAGTAACCAGAAGTCTAAGCGAAATAGAAAGAGGAAAAATAGGAAGAAGAAATCACCAACTTCTACGATTCATGTTGGAGATAGGTCATCAACCTCTRCAAGTCATGTTGAAKACCAACACCTAGCCTCTGCAATTCATGTTGGGGGCAAGCACCCAACCTCTGCAAGTCATGTTGGGGGAAAAATTCTAGTCACTACTAGTTATACTGGCAATAGGTCTGTAGCCTCTGCGACTCATGTTATCGACCCATCACCAACCTCTGCAAGTCATGTTGGAGATGCACAACCAACCACTACTGGTCATGATGGGGGCATTGATTCTATTGAGAAACCTGGATGGATAGGATGTAAGCCTAGGTTCCCTTGTAAGATTTGCAAGGGAGATCACCTTACTCATTTATGCCTTGGCCTTCCAGAGGTATGAAGATAGTGGTCCTTGTCTGCAAGATATTTTCATTCTGAGTCTTCTGAGGTTTCCTCACAGTCTATTCAGCCATTGGTTGAGAAAGTGGTCATGTCGATGCAGTCATCGATCGATCCCACTCCTCTTTTAGGGGGTGAGGTGCCTTTAGACCATGTAGTCTCGCAGCCTATTCAACCATTGGTTGAGAAAGTGGTCACACCAATGTAGTCATCAGCTGATCCCACTCCTCTTTTGGGGGGTAAGGTGCCTTTAGACCATGTAGTCGTGCAGCCTATTCATCCATTGGTTGAGAAAGTGGTCATGCCGATGCAGTCTTCGACTGATCCCACTCTTTTCTTGGAGAGTGTCGAGTCTACCAAAGTGATCATGCCATTTCAATATTTGGTTGATCCCACTCTTCTCTTGGAGAGTGATGTGTCTACCAACTATGTTTTTAGCATTTCTAGTTTAGTACTTTCAGAACAAGGGCTCATTCCTCCCACTTCGAGCACAAACCCTCCAAGCCCTAGGATGATTTCCTTTGATTGGAATGACCTTCTTGAGCCTCATCTTCCTTCTTTTGCACATTTTCAAATAAGGGTTGAAGTTAATTCAACAAATATTTATCGATGTATTATGGATGAAGGAGCCTCTACAAGTATTTTACCCTCGTTTTGGAAAGTCTTGGGATTTCCTGAGTTTGTGTCTGCTTCACATGAGTTGTTGGATTTTGACAGACATCCTAGTGAATACTTGGGGTTTCTTCCTTAGTTTCCTATCTCATTAGGTGGGAATATTGTCCTTGTCAATGTTATAGTGGTGCAAGGCCAGTTAGATTTTAATATGCTTCTCGAACGTGATTATGTATATGCTATGAACGTTGTGGTGTCTATGCTCTTTTGGGTGATGCATCTCCCTCACAATGGAAACATTGTCACTATTGACCAGATGACATCTGATAATCGCCATCCTAATTCGATGTTATTTCATACTACCCCTTTACATGTTCCTAGTTTTCATGTAGACTCTACCCTAACACGGATTAATTATGTGGCATCTTATCCTCGGTGTTCAATTGCTTTTGAGAAAGAACCTGTGTAATAATGTTTTCCTTCACGAGACTTGGTCTCAACAATTGATCCATTGGTTTATCCAATGGGGGAATGGGAGTCCTTACTTCCCCCTCTAGGTCCAAGTGATCTTGAGTCTCCTTCTGAGTCTGATCTCGTTGTTTGTAGATCCTCAAGCCCCCATGCTTGTGATTCTTCACTGATAGACTCTGCCAGTTCTGGCCAAAGCCTCCATCTACATATGGAATATGGTTAGTTTAGTTCACCCTTTGGGACTGTTGACCCTCTTTTGTGTGATTTCTTGGATTTTGAATTGCCTTCAGATGAGGCTATCCTTGAATCCATGACTACAGTTTCTATACCGTGGGAGGACTTACACCTTGGTTTCTGTTTTCTTCCCTTTTGGGAGACTTTCCAAGTTTACTATCGAAAAGACTCTTGGTCTAAGCCTAGCAGTGGGCTCTACCTGGAGTCTTCTTTAATCTCTTTTCAGATTCTCTAAACATGAAAATATTGCTGAGCGATCTTGTTGTCCTTCCCGCTCGCCAAACTAAAACCTGAAGGCACATCTGTCCAATGATAGTTTACCCCTTTTTCAGTTCAAATGGTCAATTTTACAAACAAAGTTATACTCTAGGAACTCCAGTTCGATAGAAGAGTATTCTTGTTGGGCATGTGTTATATTCTTTGCATGTGTGTGTGTGGGTGCATCAGATTCGACAACTGCATATGACGATCCCTCGTAGTAGTGCTATGTTTGTGTCGTGTGCGTCGGGCGCTTTCCTAGGGGGGTCCCAGAGGGGGCAGGTATGCCCCCCTGGTTACGCATAATGTTCGACATTAGGCGTAGCCCAGGGCCAATGGGGTTCGGGGTAGCACCCCGAAATTTGTTTTTGGGCGTTTTTTTCTATTTTTAGCAGTTTACTAAAAATAATCCTGGTTTTAGGGATTAGGGTTTTGGTATCTACAGAATACCTAAAAACATTGTATATATTGTATAGTGAATGGTGAAATTCGATATAATGAATATAAGAAATGTTTTCTCGGTTGAGGGTTTCTGGTATAAATCTCTGTGTACTATGTGAATGAGCCATTGATTAAATTTTGTTTTGCTTAAGAATCTATATGCATTGATTTACTTCACAGGTTTAAAACTTACATGTGGTATCAAAGCTCATGTTTGGCTTCAGAGGAATGCCTTTGTTGTTGAGGGTTTGGCTTGGTCTTGATAGATCAAGTTTATCTTGGGTCTGTGATAAACCTGGGTTTAGTGGGAGCTTTTGCAGTGGTGATTTGAGTGTAGAAAGAGGAATGGTGAGTTATTCTAGAATCGAGATAGAGAAGTTCAGTAGTAAAAACTTTAAGCTATGGAAGCTGAAGATGGAGGACCTTCTGATAGACAAAGAACAATGGATCATTGTGGATCCTAGTACACAACCTACTGGTACGCAGCCTACTGGCACACAGACGACTAGTACACAACCTACTAGTGCACAAACTACTAGTACACCACCTACTGATATGTCGAAGGAAGATTGGGAGAAGTTGGACAGGAGAGAAAGGAGTACTATTCGACTCTGCCTAGAAGATTCAGTGTTGTTGAATGTCTCAGAAGAATCTACAGCCAAGGAACTACGGGATGAGTTGGGGAATTTATATCAATCAAAGTCCCTGGTAAACAAGTTGTTTCTTTGAAAGAAGTTGTATCATATTAGGATGGAAGATGGAGATTCTATGATAGAACATCTAAATTCCTTTAATACTCTGGTAAGTCAACTTGGCTCTGTTAATATTACGATTGTAGAGGAAGATAAGTGCATTACTTTGTTATATTCTTTGTCAGTCTCTTGGGATAATCTGGTTGTAGAAATAGGTAGTACCACTCAATCTACATTTAAGTATGAGGATGTAGTTGCATCCTTGTTATCTGAAGAGATGAGGTGAAAAAGCATGGATGGTCACAACACAGATGATTTATTTGTAAGAGGGCCTACCCAAGACAGGAACCCTAGTAAGACTTCGGGGTGGAGATCTAAATATACAGGTAGATCTAAGTCTCTGGGAAAATATTTGAGGAAATGTTGGAAGTGTGGTAAAACAGGGAATTATAAGAAAGATTGCAAGTCTAAGAAGGTTGAAAAACCAAAGGGATCTAATAGCACCTCTTCCATAGAGGCAAAAACCTCCACTGAAGAAGGAGGTGATGTTTACCTACAATCTACAAGTACACATGCAGACCATGATGTATGGTTGATCAAATCAAGTGCATCATACCATATGAATCCTCATAGGGAGTGGTTCTCTGAATATGAAAAATATCATGGTGGTGATGTATTCCTAGGAGATGACTCGACAACAAAAATCTTGGGATGTGGAAGAGTTAAGTTGCTACTAAAAGATGGAAGGATTAGAACTCTCCTTGGGTTTTTTCACATTTCAAAACTATCCAGGAGCTTAATATATGTAAGCAAGATGGAAGATGCAGGAGTGGATACTGTATTTGGAAAGGGAACTTGCAAGATGGTATGAGGAGCAATGGTTTTGATGAGGGGAGTTCAGTGTGGAACTCTGTACAAGTTGTTGGGAAGAACTTATACTAACGGGTGTAATAGTTCTGTTGTCCCTTAGTAGAGAAATGAAGGAGACAAGACCAATATTTTCCCAGAAAAGAAGACCATGATGTGGCATCAAAGACTGGGGCATATTGGAGAAAAGGGC
>ML799566.1:497622-510893 GCA_009831015.1 Picea engelmannii
CTGTTCCTTTGACTCTCCAGTCAACGAACTTACGATCTTTCCCCACGTGTCCTTCCTGATGATGGACGATCCTCCTTCTTTCGGGATTTTGTGAGCCCCTTTTCTCCTTGCACTTTAAAGAACGTGCAGGTTCTCCTTGATCCAATGGTGGTCGGACCTTATGCTCGGATCTAACGTCCGAGATCTATCCTCCATATCTGCACGCTCCTCTTGTCTACATTGCGATCTGATGGTCATCAGGAATTCGGGATGGGATCCAACGATCACTGACGGTTCTCCTCCAAGCTTACGCATCCTCCTTACTTGGAAGAATTTTTAAGTGTCAAAGGCCTTGACCTTTGATATTCCTATACTCGTGCCTTCTTCACTGTTGTACTTGCCATCAATGACAAGCATACGCTACCTGTTAAACATTTGCCAACAATCTTTCCCTCAATCTTCTCAACAAACCAATTTTTGCCTAGAATAGGTAGTGCTCCTCCCAAAGGGGCATCAGAGCATTATAGCGCTCCCCAAGAGAAGGAAAGCAAGCATTGGTGTTATAACACTCCCCCAAAAGGGTGGACAAAGTGTTATAGCGCCCCCTAACAATGTATAGGGGGGCGCTCCTCTCTGAAACTCAAATTTTAGTGGTTCTTCCAATAGCAAGAGACTTGTATTTCTAGTAGACTGATTCCTCCTCTTCACAATTAATCTTTGAGGTGTCCTAAGTGTCCCTATCATGTTGTTGGAGGCATGACATAGGTAAGAAGTAAGTATGATGTCAGCAACACTTATACACTTGCGGTCAAGATGAGACACTTGCGACACTAATGACCACACTTGCGACACTTGTGAAGTGAGTAATTTTGAGGTGTAACAGGGGCAGGTATGCCCCCCCTGGTTACACGCAACGTTCAGCGCCGGGTGTAGCCTAGGGCTGACGGGGTTCGAGATAGCGCCCCAAAATTGTTTTTTGGTCATTTTTTGTTATTTTTAGCGGATTTTTCTATTTTTAGTGGTGTACTAAAAATAATCCCGGTTTTAGGGATTAGGGTTTTGGTATCTACGGAATACCTAAAAACATTGTATATATTGTATAGTGAATGGTGAAATTCGATATAATGAATATAAGAAAGGTTTTCCTAGTTGAGGGTTTCTAGTATAAATCTCTGTGTACTATGTGAATGAGACATTGATTAAATTTTGTTTTGCTTAAGAATCTATATGCATTGATTTACTTCACAGGTTTAAAAATTACAATTCTCAGGTATAATTTTAACCCTTTTTCGGGCATGAGGGACTGAATTTACGAAAAAGGAACCCCCGCGGAGTCAATAGTTAAGCTATTTTCAGACTCCCTAAAATTGAAAATATTGTCGAGTGACCTTGTTCTTTCACACTTGTTGGCACAAGGGCAAACCCAGGGTTAAACGCTACAACAACACACAAACAAAACCCTAACTACCATCCCTTTTGGCAACACCTGTGAAGCAGATGAAGTCTCACCCGAGGTAGAGGCAGGGGTGGTTGAAGGACCCTAGTGTCTGCAACCTTAGTCGGGATACAGATATGTGATTGTAATAATTACAGAGCACTTAACACCTATAGTTCATCAATACTTAACCACTATATACTGCACGGATAAAACAAAGCATCACATCATTCACTCAGATCTGATGTATCTAACACTTATCATAAAGAGGTAGATTAAATCTAGTAGATTCAGGCACTAAGCATATTCACATAGGTCAGATCTCCATCCATATACATCATTAGCACAAAGCATAATAGATCTATCTATCTATATCAAAGCACTTAGCAAGTGAAGACATAACCACATCAAGACATCGCACAAAGCAGAGAAACACAACGTATACATGGTTCACCCCCACCCTGGGGCTACATCCACCAACTCATCTCTTCTTTATTATCTTCAATCAATCATCTACATGCACAGAGCCATAAAAACCCTACTCATAGGACTGGATATCTGTGCGCACCTAGCCAGATCCTCCTTCCTTGAGCTAGGTTTAGCACAAAGTCTTTACAATCCACACTTGCACTTAGCACTTAGCACTTATGATCACATAGATCGAAATATTTCACTTAACACATTCTAACCTCTTCTTACATCACCTAGCTTCTTATTTATACACTACAAAATAGGCCTAAACATGGGTAAACCCATGGGCCGACATCCCATACCCGTTACATAATCCCAAATCCCAAAAAGGACCCAAAAAGGGGCTGAGATCCTGTGATCTCTGCTTCATCTTGCGCTCTATCTTTGACAGACTGTCGAAGTCCCAAACTGGGTCAAACTTGACCAAAGATCTCCCAAAACATGATCAAGGGCCAACAAGCCCCCAACACTTGCATGTTACTCTTTCTGATTCACTCTGATCTGGGTAGTTCTTCCTCAAAAGCCTTGAGCGTGGATCGAGTTGCTTGGACTTTTTGTTGTGCCACGGTCTCTTGTTCATCAAATGCTTGGATGACTGTGTCATTGACGGGTCCTTCTAGGTGTTGTTCAGCTACAGAGATAACATGTTCTAGTTCTGCTCCTCAGCCTTCGACCTCTGTGAACAATTGGTATGCCTTATCTTGTACAGGTTGGAGCCTCCGATTTACTTCCATAACTTTGCTCTGGATAGTGTGGATTTGTTGTTGGGAGGTGCATTGCTCTTGGGAGTGCTTCACTCTTTGCACAACTGACAGGGGCTTCAGCTGTGCCTATATCATTTCAGCTTGATACTTCACCTCTTGGAGCTTCGAATCCAATGACTTCAGTTACGGATTCTCTATGAGTTGCTCATAGGTTTGGGCACTGCGATCAGTAAGTTGCTTAAATTCCATAGCAAGGTTTTTTATTTGCTCAACTGCACTTCGAGTAGTTTCGTCTCTTTGATCCCTTACCTCTTGTTGAGTCTTGGGCACTGCGCGGAGCTCTAAGTCTGCTATGCATTGCTGTAACTGTTGGATATCTTCTGCGTGCTACTCCACTTGCTGGGTGACTCGATCTTATTCCTTTATTTCTACAATTGTCACAGAGCAAAGTGCTCTATTGACTGCTTCTTTTACTTCGAGTTTCTCTATGATAAATTGTTCTTTTCCTTGCTGCATCTGTGTTTTTTCTTCATCAAACTTTGCTTGGAGAGAAATCCTTTCCTATTCTGTAGTTAGACACTGCTCTAAAAGTAATCCTTGCACTTGCATCAAAGCCTGGGTGGCTTTTTCTTTTTCCTCTTGTGCTCGACGAAGGCGAGCTTCAACTGTATCAACTAGTCGGTGGAGTTGGGCTGGCTCATTTCCCAACTCTGGTTCTCCCGATGGTAGGGGTGAAGTGGAGACTGTGTGAATGGTCTGAAGGGCCTGTTGTACCCCTCAGAGTTTGACTTTAATCCTATCATATATTTCTTCCTGCTTGGCTGCTTTGTTTTCTACTATCTCCAGTGAAGCATCTTTCAAGGCTGCTATGATGAAGTCAAAATCATCGGAGGTGAGGATAGTCTTCATATTGGTCATGGTGGCTTTTGACTTCTTCCGAGAAGAAGGTTTCAGGGGGGAAACCTTCCTCTTCTTCAATTGGTCTACATTGTCTCTGGGTAGTGTTACTTCATTGAGCCTCTGTTCAGCTTCTACTTCATCACCATCCCCTTGATCAGGTGACATGGAAGCAGTCTTCCCTGAGGTGTTTTTTAGGTCTTGAACCTCTTCAGTCTGCTTCATTTTTCTAGGTCTGGGTGTCTTTTGTTCTTTATGTGCAGTCTCCAAGCTATCGGGGTCGGACAACTCTATGGGGTTGGCGGGGAAAAGGAGGTCAGCAAACCATTCCTTAGTGATTTCCTCAAGGTATTCTTTTGTAATATTATAATATGTCTGGAGCTTCTCTTTAGGTTCATCTTCTCGTGTTGTAATGTAGGTGAAGTGCCTATCTGCGCTGAACTTCATCAGGGTTCGGAACCTCTGTAAGGTTTTCAGAGTCATGTGAGGCTCGACTTCGATGGATCCATTTATCTATAGGTAATATGTATGGAACATAGCATTTGACTGCCACTATTTATTCATATCAGTTGAATACCACAGGGTAGCGAACTTCACGGAAAGCGGCTCGAACAACTCTATGTCTGGGAAGGTCGCTCCTTCTAGCATCTCCTAGGAAACAAGTGCAATGAGGACTAGGAGCTAGATGAAATTAAATTCATAACCCTAATCCTATGCTTCTTGGAAATATAGTTCCAACTGGTTAACTAGGTACTTTTCCCAATTCATCTGTAGGCCTTCCACGCACTTCCCTGCGAGGTCAATGAAAAATCCAGGGACCTGCGTAGGTTGGTTCTTTCTTATGAACTTCCCAGCTATCAATTGACATGCGAGGTGCACTGTGCCACTCTAGATGGAAGATACCTTGTCACCTCTTGTTCCCTTCTCAACATCTTCATAGGTGTCCTTGATCTTCTGTGCTAGTGCGCGATTTGTGGCTTTTCCTGGATAAAAGTCTTGTGGGTTAGGTCCTTTCATACTCAGGCCTATGATCTTGTGGATCAGTGTTGGGTCAACTGTAATGTGACGGTGTAGCCACAAGTAGCCACCATGGTAACATGAAAATAGCATCTTGACACAGGCGTTGACTTCCCGGTGTCTTCCGAAGTGTGATATCTTCATTACATTCAGCAGGGTGGACTGCGCAAGGTCCATATTCCACTACTGAGGGATTATCTTTGAATTCTTCCCTTTAGTTCTATTTAGGTACTCATATGGGGTGAGCATACCATAGACCTTGCGATCTCCAAGGTTGAAGTCGTTGAACTTCAGTTTTGTGATCTTATCCTGGTCTGTTCGAACTGCACGTATCCCCTTCGAGAGGTACGTAGAGATTATGGTGTACTCAAAATCATGTAGTACACTATCATGATTCACCGCACCAGCCAGAGGTGGAATGTAATCAGGAAGTATGGTTGGAATTAAATTTGCATTTGCGAGGTCATATTTATGCTTGGTTCTCTTTTTTGTAGATGGTCGGGATGGTTTGGCTCCGTGAGCAGTCAACGAAGAGGCTTATACCATTATCGTCGATGAAGCTTGTACACCTATAGACATCGACATGACTCTTTCAGTCATGAGGTCGATCAGAACTTCTTCAACAACTTTCTCTGCAGCACTCAACTCGTTCGACATACACGCTCGATGTTAACAATCTCGGGTTCGAGGAGTAAATTTAGACACTGCAATGGGCTAGAGAGCAATGGCGCAATGATCACTATGTAAAATCAACAAGTCTGGGAGCTCAAATTCATGGTTAGAAAAAAAATAATTTGGTGCATGGCGTGACGGGATAAATAGAAAACTTGGTAACGGGTCTCTTGCAATGGGCGAGAAGCCTTCATTAACTTTGTTCTGTCCATTACGATGTAGTCCAACTGTCTAGTGGTGAACCATAATTTCTTTTCTTCCCATTCGGTGGGTTGGCAGAATGGTTATATTGTTCCCAATGGTTATATTACTTCGCCATGGTGAAGTGCCATGTGATGTTGTTCTAATGTTCTGGCGAAGCTCCAATTTTTCAAATTTTCCTTCTGTGAAGTTCCCTCTGGAACCTTTTGTAACTTGTTGATCTTAGATATCTTCTTACTTAGCTTCCTAGCCTTCTTCCTAGTGATCTTCATCTTGGTATGCCTTTTTCCATTCTAATTCTTATCTTCTTTTGGCATAGTTACTTCACGCTATTGATATTCTTTCCTAAGATTCGAGGGCGATACTTCTTATTTATCTGGAATAGGCACTTAAATCTTCTGTGGGTTTTCTAGTGGTCTTGCAACTTTGATATCCAGGTTTCTATTGTTAAATAGCTTCGATCTGTTCTTTTGTTATTCAATCAAGTGTGCAATCCTTCTAGTCATGAATTCTTTTAAGTCTTGCTTATGTTGTTCTAAAACTTCTTTTTCTTCTTTCCGTCTGGTCTAATCTCTTTCAATCCAAGGTTTTCCGAGAAACATAGTAAATGGGGCCCTGTTCTCAATAAATTTAACAATGTCTAAATCCTCCTCTATTAATGTTCCATTGGAATGCATAGGTATCTAAGTGAGCTTTCCACATAGGTTTATCATCTTTCCTCTAAATAAACCTATTCCTCCCAATGAAGGAATCATAGCAGGATTTCCTAAAAGTTCCCAAGTTCCTTTTGTCATGATATTCACCTATTTTTCCTCATTTAGAACACAGTCAACGTCAAAGTATCATATTATTTCTTCAAGGAATTATTTTTCTTTCAAGATCTTTGATAATCTGATATGTCGGTGGTCATTCAGGGTTTCTTTCATATGTAGCAATACTTTCTCTAATTCTTTCTGGGGTTCTGCCATTTCTGGAACTGCCTTAGGGTTTTCTTGTCTCATGT
The DNA here is from genome assembly GCA_009831015.1 of Picea engelmannii. Taxonomy (NCBI): domain Eukaryota; kingdom Viridiplantae; phylum Streptophyta; class Pinopsida; order Pinales; family Pinaceae; genus Picea; species Picea engelmannii. Next base: position 504,002 of record ML799566.1, read on the forward strand.
TCATTTCTTCAAGATTATCAATCATTCTAGGGCAATCCAGTACTTCATGGTCCATAGATTTGCAACAAAGACAGCTAGGTCTTCTCCCAGTGAATTCGTTAGCAAGATGTCCTGGTTTTTTGCAACTGTAATAGAGGGTTAGTCCTCACTTTCTTTTAAATGATCCCCAACCTTTCCTATACTGCGCGCTAGGATTAGGGTAGCTAACCTACAAACATTTCTTTCTAGGATCCTGCATCCAGTTGTTAGTCCAAACATTCTTTCTATGCATAGGTATAACATATCTTTCACTATTTTTATCATATCTACTCATATCAAACCTTTTTTCATCTATTAGCGCCCTAGTTTTCAAGCTAGGAAAGAATCTATCAAACATACCGAAATCCATACTTTAGAAACAAACATTTCCACTTATCTTACCTCTACAGAGCACAAAGATTTCAAATCTAGAACTTTTCACTATTCTTATATTTATTATAGCATAGAGCTTGCAGATCTTACCTCTTATCTTCAGAAATTCTCACTTTTACCTTTCTCAAAGCACAAAGCTTTCAGATCTTACCTCTTTTCTTTAGATCAGGCTTCTTTCTTTAGCACAAAGATTCACAAACTAAGTAGAGTACTGCGCACTAGAGCGATAGATATACGCACAGAGCTTCCACAGTTTCAGTTTGGATATTTTCACAAAGCTTCTTCTTCCTCAGTTCCCAACAATCACAGTTTCAGGTCCTGACAACGGAACCATTTGTTGGCACAGGGGCAGACCCAGGGTTCAACGCTACAATAATGCACAAACAAAACCCTAACTACCAGCCCTTTCGACAACACCTACGAAGCATATGAAGTCTCACCCATGGTAGTGGTAGGGGTGGTTGTAGGACTCAAGTGTCTACAAACTTAGTTGGGACAGAGATCTGTGACTGTAATACTTATAGAGCCCTTAGCACCAATAGTTCATCAATATTTAACCACTATCTATTGCGCAGATAAAATAGAGCATCACATCATTCACTTAGATATGATGTATCTAGCACTTATCATAAAGAGGTAGATTAAATCTAGCAGATTCAAGCACTAATCATATTCACATAGGTCATATCTACATCCATATACATCATTACCACAAAGAATAACAAATCTATCTATCTATATCAAAGAACTTAGCAAGTAAATACATAACCACATCAAGACATCACACAAAGCAGAGCAACACAACATACATGTGGTTCACCCCCACCCCGGGGCTACATCCACCAACTCTTCTCTTCTTTATAATCTTCAATTAGTCATCTACATGCATAGAGCCACAAAAACCCTACTCCGCATAGGACAAGATATCTGCGCGCACCTCGCCAGATCTTCCTTCCCTGAGCTAGGTTTATCACAAAGCCTTTACAATCTACACTTGCACTTAGCACTTAGCACTTCCGATCACATAGATCGAACTCTTGCACTTAGCACATTCTAACCTCTTCTTACATCACCTAGATTATTATTTATACATCACAAAATAGGCCTAAACATGGTTAAACCCATGGGCCAACATCCCATGCCCGTTACATAATCCCAAATCCCAAAAAGGACCCAAAAAGGGGCCAAGATCCCGTGATCTCTGCTCCATCTTTGACAGGTTATCAAAGTCCCAAACTAGGTTAAACTTGACCAAGGATCTCCCAAAACTTGGTCAAGGGCCAAAAACACTCGTTAAATTGGTCCAAAAAAACAACACCTATGGAGTCCATAGTTAAATTCTTTTCATACTACTTAAAATTGAAAAGATTGCCTAGTGACCTTGTTATTTCACACTTGTTAAATTGGTCCAGAAAAACATCTACTAGCATGAGTTTACCCCTTTTTCCGGCCTGTAGATTAAGGAGGAAAAAGGTACACCTCGGGAGATTCATCTCGTCGGGAGAGTTCTCCTAAGTATATTTTATACTTTTTTGGGCTAAGGAGACTAAATCTATAAAAAGGTTGTGAGTCTGTAGTTAAGCTCTTTTCAGATTCCTTAAAATTGAAAAGTTTGTTGAGTGATCTTGTCCTTGTCACACTCGTTAAAATGGTTTTGAATAGATGTCTTTTTGGTGTTAGATTACCCCTTTTTCAAACCAACTAGACTACCTTCAAAAAGGTACCCAATGGAGTCTTCTTTTACGTTTTTTCAAACTCTCTAAACGTGAAAAAACCACCGAGGTTACCTTCTCTAGGCTCGTAAAAAATACATTGAAGGGGGTTTCATCATGTCTTGCTAATCATAGTTTCATCTCTACGTCTTTGGCCTAATGTTGTCTCCATTTTGCTCTCAACTGAACCTTTGAAGCATGCCTTATATGCAATCCTTGTAGCACTTTGCCTCTGCGACCCGACACCTTGACCCATGGAGGAATATTCCCCAAGTGTCCTTTTCCTACACATGTCTCCTTGCTATGAGAATTAGTGTGTTCCTTGTGCTTGGAACTGGTATTCTTGCGACACACATTCCTCCTTTGTAACATAGCATTATTTTATTATTTTTCAATCTTTTCAAGATATTGAAAAAGACAAACAAATCAAATATACCCCAAAAAGAGGACATGAAATTTATTTTCTTTTTATGGCAGCACAATGAGTCACCATTGGACAAAGAACATCCTTTCGATTGTCATCAAGCTTTGGGATTTAATATAACCTTAGGAAGTTGTTCTCGTTACATAGAGTTGTGTCCTCCTTCATTTGGTTATTATTTCGAACATATGGAGAGTCTGCATTGCCTCTTGCATCATAGACTTATGTCAATATCATGATACCTAAGTCTGATCATGTAATATTCTAGATATAAAAAGTATGTAGAACATATATAAAATGCTAGAAGTGGAAAATAAACAACAATATAACTAGAACAACACCACAATAACACTGAGAGCAATGTTCATGGGCCTCTTCGACGGGGCAACCTCCAGTCGAGCATAGATCTATTACAATAATATCCAAGCTAGGGTTCTCATACCCTTGACTGCTATTTATACTAAATATGTCTATCAAAAGAACCATCTAGAGGAAGATCCTTCTAGAAGTGAAAGCTTCTATTAGGTCTTCTTACATTTGACTTATTCTACTTTATTGCAATGCCTTATTAATATTGACATTTATTACATCCGAATATATTGTTCTACCTATGTGTGGGTTAGGTCCATAACATGTCCTCCCCCTTAAAAACAACCTTATCCTCAAGGCTTGAGATGTGGAAATTGTTACAGAATGGTAGTTGGTTCCCAAGTGGCATCTGCTGGAGTTGTATATTTCCATTGGACTAACACTTCCTTGATGGTTCTTTGATGCAAGTGATGCTCACGCTGGTCCAAAACTGCTTGTGGATGTAGCCAAATGGATCCTTGTTTGTCCAACTCGGGAAGGTTGGTTTGAATTTGGCACTTAGTTCCAATCACCTTCTTTAAGCATGAAATGTGAAAAATAGGATGTAGCTTAGAATGAATGGGCAAAGCTAACTGATAGGCCACCTGTCCCACATGCTTGAGAATGGTACAAGGACCATAAAATTTGGGCGCTAGCTTCTAACAATGCTTGTCCTTGAGGGAATTTTTCTTGTAAGGTTGCAGTCGAAGAAACACTTGATCCCCTTCTGCAAATTGATGTTCAGAGTGACCTTGATCTACTTGTTGCTTCATGCAATATTGTGCCACGACCAAATTCTATTTTAGGGTATGGAGAATAACCTCTCTAACTGTAAGAGTTTGTTCAACCGCCCAGACCTTTGAGACACCAGGTAAGTATGAGAGAACTGAAGGTGGCTTTTTTCCATATACCGCTTCAAAAGGATTCATGCATTTAGCTATATGGTATGAAGTGTTGTACCACCATTCCGCTAGGGGTAACCATCGAGCTCACTGATGTTTCTTTTCCGAGGAAAAACACCTCAAATATGTTTCCAAACACTTGTTGACAACTTTAGTTTGACCATCAATCTGGGGATGATAAGTTGTGTTGAGATGCAATTGGGTGCCTTGTATCTTGAATAGTTCTTGCCAAAAATTGCTGGTGAAAGTTGGGTTGCAATCAGAAACTATAGAATTTGGCATGCCATGAAGCTTGAAGACTTGATCCATAAAACATTGAGCCACAGTGGATGCTGTAAATGTGTATTGAAGAGAACAGAAATGAGCATACTTGGAAAGGCAATCAACAACCACCATGATGACTGATTTATTTCCCGATTTGGGTAAGCCTGTAATGAAATCCATAGAGATATCCCTCCAAATAGCAGGTGGAATCAGAAGTGGTTTTAGTGTGCCAAGTGATTTGACTGTTTCTCCCTTGTTTCATTGACAGACATCACATTCAATGAAAAAATTACGAACGTATTGTTTCATACTATCCCAAAAAAAAGAACATTTGACCCTGTCATAGGTTTTGGTAAACCCGGAGTGCCCAGCTGTGGGTGTAGCATGAAGCTCAGAAAGTACCATGGATTTAAGTTTTGATTGTTTACTTAAATAGAAATGGCCTTTGTATCGAAGCTCATCATGGAGCCAAGAGTACCCTGGGGAAACCAGAGCATTAGATTTCAATTGTTGTATCAGATGCGAACTTTTGGGATCGTGTAGCCATTCCTGGTGAATGGCTTGGAGCTAATCTGGTACAATGAAGGAGAGAGAAAAAAGGGATCCTTCATCTTCATATTTTCGGGAAAGTGCATCCACAACCACATTTTATTTTCCTTTCTTTTAAATGATCTCATAATCCTATCCAAAGAGCTTAGTCACCCATTTTTGTTTCTCTGGGGAGGAAATGTGTTGTTCCAGAAAATACTTGAGGCTTTGATGGTCTGTCTTAATTTGGAAGAGCTGCCCCAATAGATAAGGGTGCCACAGATAAATGACATGCAGAATAGATAAAATTTCCTTTTTTGATCCAAGTGGATATCGGTGGCCACTCACCTTTTCCAACTGGCTCAAAATCGTTTTCTGCCAATTTTGGCAATTTACTATTTTTAGCAGTTTTAACTTTCGCGGCCATTTTGAGGGCCTAAATGAAGGTTTTTAGGGATCAAGATACTCAATGATAGATGAAGGAATGATTGATCCCCCAAAATTAATCTCCTCGGAGATTCCTTTCCAACAGGCTATCATACGTCTAAAGCGGAGATCGTATGCAAACGTTATGACCCCGGGAAGTTAATGTACCAACTTACCCAAACGGGGCCCACATGAATTTTGGCACTTCATCTCCTAGGGTGTTACACATGAAATTTTCACACCTAGGTACCTCTCCCTAAGTGTCGTAAAGTGTCATATAAGTGTCTCATACACCTTGACACCATGGAATAACCTATGTCACAATCCCTAGTCAATGTGGAGGAGGGATATATTACATGAAGGCCAAAATACCAAGTACACATGAATTATTATTAATATTCATGGAAAAGAAATTGATTAAGTGTGAGAATCAAGTGCACATTTATTATTATTAATATTCATGGAAAAGAAATTGATTAAGTGTGAGAATCAAGTGCACATGAATTATTATTAATATTCATGGAAAAGAAAGTAATTAAGTGTGAGAATCCACCTCACATTTGGTTTCCTATTTTTTAGGGAAGGTGGAGAATCTCATGGATGGTTGAAATATTTCCTCCTTAAAATCCTTGAGACATATTTTCTCCCCAAAAYMYTTAAGAGATTTTTTCTCCCTAAATATCTTAGAGATCCCTTTCTTAGTGGATCTGATGAGATATCCTCTCCATTGTGGTTAAGCCTCCAAATCCTATATAATGAGGGATTTCCATGGAGGAGGAAAGATAGAGGAGTTTAGAGATACCAAACTTATGATCTCATGAGAAGTGAGAGGAAAGTATTGTGAAGCATATAACTTATGATCTCATGAGGAAGATGTCATTTGGAACATCATCATTCCATGTGTGGACTGTTTAAGCAAGGGTTTGGACAAGGAGATCTTGATGAAGCTGTTGCACTCACATCTATGGTTGTAAGTATTCTTCATTGTTGTTCTCATTAATACAATCAATGCTTGGCCTGTTTCTTTCAAACTTGTACTTGTTCCATATAAGTTTGTTTGCAGTAGATGGATCTATGTTTTAGCTAATCTTAGTACAGTAGGAATTCTTTTGTACTTTTTTTTGTCTTGCAGGACCTACCAAGGAGCTAAAGATCGAAGCTCATCCTGGACCTTGCAGGGACAAACGATGTTCATAAGGTACATGCCTTCCTCCTTCTCTTTTTCATAAGCTTGATTAGATCTAAAAGGAATTCAGTGTCCATGTTAAGCACCTTCTGTCTTAGAGTTAAGGGTCTAGCTCTCAAGAGGAAATCTACCTGTCCTCAGGGAGATTTTCCTACAACAGAAATTGGCGACTCCACTGGGGAGTAATCAAAACTTTCAGTTTTGGTTTTCCTCATAGACCTTGTCTTACCCTTCGTTCTTTTTAGACCTTTTTCACCCTGTATGTTTAATTGAATATGCTAATTGGATCTTTATTCCATCACGTCCATTGTGATTCACAAAGTTTGACTGATTTTTGGTTTTTTTTCGACAATTTTCTGGGTTTTAAGACACCAGTGCTCCCCTGCCTATGTTATCAGGGCACCAACGCTCCCTGTTGGATTTAAACAGAGATTTATAATGCTCTGGTGCCCCTTACACCAGAGCGCTACCCTTTTTTCTGCAAAAACACTTCTAGGTTTGTGTTTTCTGAAATCCAATCTCTATTTTTACCCTTGCTCAGCTTCTTTGTGCTTCAGTACATCGTCCTATTGACCCTTGACACTCTTCTTTATGAGAAATAAGAACTTTGATATTCATATCTTTTGACCTTCTTCCTTATTTTGAGTTTTTCTTCTATTGAGAACTTGGAATCAATCCACTTCTTTGTCCTCTC
>ML799566.1:522988-534939 GCA_009831015.1 Picea engelmannii
CTAGGTGGCAGTTCACTCCCGTAACTGCCTGAGAGACTAGACTAGGTGGAAATTTACTCTTGTAACTGTTGGTGTGTGTCCAGATCAATCTAGACCAACACTATGGCTCATTAGTTACTCATTTATTCTATATCTATTTTAAATTATTTACTCTTTGAGTGTGGAATACGGTGAATGAGAATTCTTCCATTCTTTCTCTCCTTCTTCTTCTTTCTTCTATTCTCTATGAAAATGTGTGTATCATTGTTTAGCTAGATATATTATGTGTAGTTTCAACACATTTACATGGTATCAGAGCCGACAGACTGCTAAGCAAAATCTACACCAAAATTGTTTGCAGGTACAAAAGATTGAAGACAATAAAAAGATGGAGTATTCGCCAGAAATACTTCTCATGCCACATAACTATTTCGAATGGAAGCCAAAAAAAATTCTTCTTCTAAGATGCAAAGGCTTATACCAAATAACCATGGAAATGGAAGTAGAGCATGATTCTATTGATGAGAAAAGTGACTTTCTCAATAGACAAGATATGGCCATAGGATTTATCCTCTATTTTATTTCTCCCGAAATTCTCCATCAAGTATATGATGACTCACAAGAATTCACTCCAAATGAATTATGGAGAAGATTGGAGGTTTTATTTGGGAATAAGGAAGAATGCATGAAAAATGTTGACAAGATAGAGAATGTAGAAAATCCACTAGAAGATAAATCATCTCAGTTTGAAGAGCCTTCTACACAAGTATCTACAAAAAATTGTATTCCATTAATTGAAGATGATGTCTACTCCATTTCAGATTTGTTTTCTGAGATTCATGTGGAAGATATATGGCATGCATCTCAGGAGTCAAAAAGGGAGCCGCACACATAAGATGCCATTCTGATATTTTCTGAGAAAAATTTGCAAAAACAAATTGGATATTTGAATTTCTCTCGGGAAAATATCCAATTTCAGAAACAAAATCATCTGAAACGGAGTTCGGAAAGTGAAGTTATGATCATTTTAAAATCAACAAAATTTCAGAATTTTTATGGAAATGGTCATACGGTTTTCAAACTTTTATCCAAAATTTCTTTGGATATTATTCATTGCAAGAAGATAAAGTGGATATCTGTGGAAATATCAATGATGCATATACTTCATCAGATCCGTTCAGACATCTACATCTTCAACAAAATCTTCAAAGAGTACAAACTTGCACAGTTGCGAGGTCTTCTTGGAGTGAAGGACATGGTTGCTTAGCAACTGTTTTTTGTTCCTTCTCATTTTATTTTTTTATGCATTGTAATTTGAGGAGGGGTTTTCCCATGAGGTTTTCCCTCTTTCCTTGTTTAGTTCAGTGTATCTTTTGTATTTGGGTACCTAGCATGGCCTCGTAGCTGGGACCCATTCTTTATTTTCACCATAGTGATGTTCAGGGGGGGTGTTGGAGTTACTTCACACACACCTAGGATTAATTTTTCCTAAGGTTATTCCTTGTTTATTAGTCATAATTAGTCATTTTCCAGTCTCCTATATTTTAGGGGAGAATATTCCACTTGGAGAATATTCTCTTTCAGTTGACACTTCAGTTCGACTAGTTGAGTTGAGTTTAGATGTTGCATTGGTTTTGTCACCATGCAACATTGGGATCATCACCAAATCACTACTCTTTGTTCAGTCAGTTAACTGAAGACTAGTTGACTAGTTAACTTAGCTAGGTGGCAGTTCACTCCCGTAACTGCCTGAGAGACTAGACTAGGTGGCAGTTTACTCTTGTAACTGTTGGTGTGTGTCCAGATCAATCTAGACCACCACTATGGCTAATTAGTTACTCATTTATTCTATATCTATTGTAAATTATTCACTCTTTGAGTGTGGAATACAGTGAATGAGAATTCTTCCATTCTTTCTCTCCTTCTTCTTCTTTCTTCTATTCTCTATGAAAATGTGTGTATCATTGTTTATCTATATCTATTATGTGCAGGTTCAACACATTTACAAGACACTCACAAATTTTTATTGCATGTTCTGTAAGTTCGTGGGCTATGATGATAGATATTGTAGGGCCTATGATCTCATGCATGAAAGGTCAAGAGACATATACAAGATTCAAGGTGAAGTACAAAAAGAAGGAAACTCTACGCAGTACAACTCTCTTGGGAGAGGAAACTTCAATCCTCGTAGTGGATTTAGAGGAAGAGGAAAAGGATGAGGAATGGGTCGAGGATGAGGACAGATAATCTGTTATAACTGCGCACAACCAGGACACCTCGCAAGGGATTTCCAAAACCCTTGTGCTACTTGGAGCTACTGTAGCTCGTTTGAACATGTTATAGAAGATTGCCCTGTGCTGCTAGCTAAACTTCAGGAGAGACGAGGACCTCAACAAAACTCACAAGTGCAACTGATATATGTTGACCCTCATGGAGAATACCCTAGAGTCATTGTTATAACCAGAGGAGGCACGATTACAAGAGAAGACAGATTGGCCCAGGGGAAGATTACAGAAGACTCAAGAATCAGGAAAGCTATAGAGAAGACACAAATGTTCGATGCAAAGAAAGAAAGAAAAATGTTTTAGGAGGCAAGAAAATAATTTAGAGGAGACCAAGGTTCTTCATCAAAGACAATACCATAAGTGAGAGAATATGGAATGCATCTGCAATTTGATCAGTCTGCTTTGCCAAAAGAAGGAAATTAGGTAAGCAAGCTCATGGAATTTCTATATAATTGTATTAAATTGATTCAGGATGGAAGCATTGTACAAGAATTACAAAATTTAATCAGACAATATGAGCTAGGAAAGATAGATCCCTTACTAAATAGGGTGGTACACCAAATTGGTAAGAAGAGAAGGACAAATAAGGAATTACATTTGAATTCTCAAATAGGAGAGTATGAGATAGATTATGTAGTCCTCGACTTAGGGTCGGAGGTAAATTTCATGACGAAGCAAACCTAGGCATTGATGGGAAAACCAAGTTGATATATTCCCCTATCAGACTTAGGATGGCCAACCAACAAGCCGTAAGTCCATTTGGCAGATTGGAACATGTCCCTGTGGACATTGATGGCTTAATAACATTTGTAGATTTCGAGGTAATTGATATTGTTGATGACAACTTCCCTTACCCTGCACTATTAGGAATTGATTGGGCCTTTAATAATTCCACTGTGGTTGATTTAAAGAAGAGACGTATGACTTTTGAAAAAGATGGCCTTAGGGTCATCGCACCTTTATATCCAGATGAAGGTCAACGGTACACAAAAATTATCAGAGAAGAAGACCACACATATGCACTAGAAAACATATACAAATTAACAGCCAAACAACATGATTACATTAATCCTACAGCTGATGGGAGCCTAAGCTAGAGAAGTGATAGTGCATGTTCATCAGACTTAGAAGAAGCATTGGAGAATTGGAAGAATAAAATGTATGAAGTATCTACAAGAAGATGTGCTACATTAACTAGAGAATTTTGTTGGATTGGCACAACAGTAAGTAACTTACCCACCTTTGATGGTATGAATCCTTTAGAAACCTTCTTATCAAACTTTAAAGAAAGTGTACCAATACAACAAAGACTTTTGGTGATGGATGAGGCCTTGAAAGCCACACCAACAAGATGGTGGGGGGCACACAAAATTAACGTTACAGATTGGATACAATGTCATACCCTGATGACAGCGCACTTTTCAGCACAAGCAGAAAGCTGTGAAGTTCGATACACAAGTCGAAATTGCCCAAAGGAACATGTGCAAAGATATGAGGAAGCCTAGAGAAACATTCCTTAAGAACAATGGGTGCACAAATTCATTAACACAATGGACACGACACCTATCAATTGGTACCTTGAAGCAAAGTTGCGCCTCATCACTACAGATTGGAAAGGTATGACTCATAATTTTGTAACCACCTTCTTATTTGAAAGTCAATATCCTTCAGTAGATAAAGAATTACAGATTGCGAGACAAAAAATATTCGAGGAGGTATCTAGCCTTCCCTTAGAACAGGAAGAGGATGAATGGATTACACCTCTCCAGAAACTACAAGGTTGTTACAACATCAATGTCGATGAAGATGATGATCCTAGGAAGGTGAACATCATAGAAACAGAAGGCCATAGATATGTGGAAGGACCAAGAGTTGAGCTACCATTTATTGGATAGTTGATTAAGATTAAGAAGGTCAATATTGGAATAGAGAAGACACCAAAGTTTGCAAATGTTGGAGATTAATGGGATGTTGCTACCATTGACAAAATTACAGAGTTATTGCATGAATATCAGGACTTGTTTCCAACCACGTTCATTGATACTAATGGAATTAAAGGACCTATGGGAGATATGAGGATCCCTTTAAATCCATATGCTAGACTAGACAAACAAAGACCATACAGAATGAACCCTAAATATAAGGAAAAAGTGAAAATTGAGCTCGACAGAAAGATTGAAGCAGGGATTATAGAACCTGTCGAAGAGTCAGAATGGATTAGCCCTATGGTGGTACAAGACAAGAAGAAAGGAGAGATCAGGATATGTGTAGATCTCAGGAAGCTGAATGATGCTTGTTTACATGACCCCTTCCCTACACCATTTACTGACGAAGTGTTAGATAATGTGGGAGGCCAGGAAGTATATTTTTTTACAGATGGATTTTTAGGATACCATCAGATCTAGATTGCCAAGGAAGATCACCATAAGACCATGTTTGCAATAGAGTGGGGATCCTATCAATATACAGTGATGCCATTCATATTGAAGAATGCCCCAACCATCTTTTCCATGGTGGTGGTCAAAGCATTCAAGGAATTTCTGCATAAATTTCTAGAAGCATATTTTGATGATTGGACTGTATTTAGTTTGTTGAAAAATCATGTTGAATGTCTAAGGATAATGTTGGATAAATGTAGGCAGTGTCAAATTTATTTAAACCTGAAGAAATGTATTTTATTTTCACCATTTGGAGTGTTGTAAGGTCATATTGTATGCAAGCCGGGATTGTTGGTAGATCCGTCCAAAATTGCCATTATAGTTGATATACCCCCTCCTACTTCAGTCAAACAGCTGCGCATTACGCTGGGACACACAGGATATTACAAGAAGTTCATCAAAGGATATGCTCAGATCACAACACCCATGGAAAAAAAATTGAAGAAAGATTGTCAGTTCAGTTGGACAGAATAATGCCAACAGAGCTTCGACACACTGAAATAGAAATTGGTTACTGCACCCATTCTGTTTTTTCCAGATTGGACTAAGGAATTTCATGTGCATGTCGATGCGTCTTCCATTGCTTTAGGAGCTGTGTTAGTACAACAAGGAGGAGGAGATATTGACCACCCGTTATCCTTTGCTAGTAGGAAGTTATCAACTGTTGAGATTAATTACACCACCACTGAGCGAGAAGGGTTATCCATGGTGTATGCATTGCAGAAGTTTCACCACTACTTGTTGGGAGGACACCTTAAAATGTTTACTGATCACTCTGTGCTGAAATACCTAGTCAACAAGCTAGTGTTGGGGGGAAGGATATGTTGATGGCTTCTGCTATTTCAGGAATATGATTTTGAGATCATAGTGAAGCCAGGCAGAATGAACAAAGGTCCTGATCACTTTTCAAGGTTGTAACATGGTGAAGAACTGACCAGTTTAGAGGATGCACTATCAGATGCACAACTACTAGCCATCAGAACGATTGATGATCACTTCGCTGAGATAGTCCAATTCCTATCAACAGGAATGGCACCTAGTGAGTACACAATTCCTCAGAAGAAATAGCTAGTAGTGCCTGTTGCAGACTTCTCACTTATAGCTGGACATCTATACAAGATGGGACCTAATGATATATTGAGAAGATGTGTTATGGAGGTAGAAAGACCACTAATCCTCACAAAGGTTCATGAAGGTATTGCAGGAGGGCATTATGTAGGAAAAGAAACTGCGCAGAAGGTTCTCAGAGCTGGCCTTTGGTGGACTACCTTACACAGACATGCTAAAGAATATTCCAGAGCCTGTGATGTATGCCAAAGACTTGGGAAACCTTATACAAGAGATGAAATGCCATTATCCCCATAGTTGACCCTACAAGCATTCGAGAAATGTGCCATTGACTTCGTTGCACCTATAAATCCACCAGGAAAGCATACAAGAGAAAGGTACATAATTACAGCATCATAATACTTGACTAGATGGGCCGAAGCAAGAGCAGTCAAGGATTGTAGTGCAACTAAAGCTGTGTGCTTCATATTTGATGAAATCATAACCAGGTTTGGATGCCCAAAGATCCTTATGAGTGATCAAGGAACACATTTCATCAATAAGACAGTTGAAGCCTTGAATAAAGAATTTGTAGTCCACCATCAGAAGAGCACACCGTACCATCCACAAGCAAATGGGATAGTTGAAGCATTCAATAAAATCTTGGAGACAACGCTCATGAAGATTTACAATGTGAATAGGGATGATTGGGATTTAAGAGTACCAGCAGTATTATGGGCCTATAGGACCACTTGAAAGAAACTAATAATGCAGACACCTTTTAAGTTGGTATATGGTCTTGAAGGTGTTATTCCAATGGAATATTTGGTACCAAGCCTGAGAATTTCCACCTTTACAGATATGGATGACCCTGGCGTTGTTCAAGAGAGGCTTGCACAATTGGTTGAATTGGAGGAAAACATATTTGTTGTAGGATTCCATCAACAAGTACATAAGGAAAGAGAGAAGGCCTATCATGACAGGCACATCGGGAAGAATGAATTTAGACAAGGTGATCTAGTACTGATATATGACAGTAAGTTCATCAAATATCCTGAGAAGTTCAGAATGCATTGGCTAGGGCCATATGAGATCGCTTATGTTACAAAGGGAGGAGCTGCACAATTGAAGACTCTAAATGAGGAGTGGAAGGAAGGATTAGTGAATGGGAGCCGACTAAAGTTGTACTATGACAACCAGCTACCTCGCAACTCTCAGTAGAATCTTGAAGAAAAGGGTCTAGGTACCAAGTTGAGTTGAAACTGGGTACCAAACACAGAAAATTTAGTCTGCACAAAGGAGGAAAAGGAGGCATAGAATAGAAAGCAGAGGTTGCACTGTGTAGTCAGAAGTTGAAGTAAAATAGAAGGATCAGGTCTGAATGCCTTGGGATGAGTCACAAGTGAGTGTTGGGGGCCTGTTGGCCCTTGGTTATGGAAGTAAGCAAATATCAAGGAAGAAAAGGGATAATGTGAACTTCACAGAAGACACAGTGACCGATACTGGGTCGAAGTGAGCAAAAGAGTAGAAAATACGGAGCGAAGTAAGTCGTTGGACGAGGATATCGAGAACAATAGATAATCAAGAAAGAAGGATCGTGGACAACTTAGCAAGCGAAAAAATCCACCGTTGGATAATGTGGAGCACCGCACGAAAACAAAGGAAAAACAGGCTGGAGAATCCCGGAAAACGTGGATCAAGTTGACCTAGGGTTTTAGACACCTATGGTTTCAGTATCTAGGGTTTTGGACACCTAAGTTTCATCCTAAGGATGTCGGTGAGTTATTGTAATGTATAAATAGAGGTCTAGAGGACCTGGGATGGGTTGGTGTTATGATTATTATTGTTGTCTTTGTCATTGTATGATCGAGTGAGTAGTAGTAGGTGAGAAAGAAGTGTTGAGTGTGAGATCCTTTTGGTACTGTAAGATCTTCAACTGGGTGTGAATATCAACCCTGTAGCTAGGTGCGTAAAAAGGGGAGAGAAGAGGAGAAAAGAGAGGTCTGCTAGCTAAGATCGTAGACAAGAATTGTATTCTTTACCTTAATATATTATAGAATAGTTCTGTGGATGTATCCCTAGAGAGAGGGTGAACCACATATATTTGGTGTTGTGTGTGATTGGTATTCTATCTTTGTTATTGATATACTATGATTTCATTATTATGTTAGATCTGATAAGTAGATGTGCAAAATATATCTAAAATGATAGGTGAAATATGAATGTTGTGTTGTTCTTGTAATAGATCCACTTGATATTCCCCTTGGTTGTATACATCCTTGTCCTTCAACCCCCTCATAACTGCTTCGGGTGAGATTGCATCTGCTTCATAGGTGTTGTCGAAAGGGCCAGCAGTTAGGGCTTGTTGGTGCGCTCTTGGAGTTGAACCCTGGGTCTGCCCCTATGCCAACAAATGGTTTTATTGCCAAGACAAGAATCGTCTTGAGGGAATGTCAAGGTGGTTTCCATCGAACACATATATTCAAAAGTGGATAGATGATCAAGAAAAGGAATTCGCTAAAGCCCAGAACAAGAACCCCAATATTAGTAGTGATTCAAGCTGGGTAGTGATGTCTTGTTTGAGTTCTTCAATTGAGGTGACGATGAAGGACTGCATGGTTGTATTGATGGTGACAACAATGGAACTGAGCTGTTTCACTTCTTGTTGGGTCTCTGTGAAATTAGATTGCAAGGTATTGAAGAGAGATTCCAAGTCTTGGCTACAGGTATGGGCCATGATGACGAGGGAACCAAAATCAGGTGGGTGGGGTAATTTTTTTTTCTGAAAAATGATATGTATGAATGTGATAAGGGAGAAGAGATAAATCCAATTGAATAGGTCTCAAATAATGGTGCAAAAATTTCCAGACTCATTTTTTTTTTCACACCTGCGGAGTCATACTCCAGTCTGAAGAATACTGCAGTGATGAAATGCCAAAATGATTAACCAAGAAGAAATGTGTAGTGATTTGGAAACCTGAACATAGTTGCATGACAATAGATCATGTCTGTTTTAATTTTTTTGGTTTCTGTCCCCAAGGGTTAGGTATTCAAGGGTTCTACAGATAAGGGTTTTCCCTATGCTATAGCTCTTCGATATATGTGTGGTGTCCAACAGTAGTACTCAGCCCAATATATCAGACCACCAACTAAGGAGGCTAGACCATTCCCTTAGTCGTACTACCCAACTACCCAGGTACTAGAGAGTATCTTCCTGAGTGTTGTTCTCGGTGGCACTATAGAAGTCAGGTGACTAATCGGTGTATCTAAAGAGGGCTTCGGGTAATCTAGGGCGATCCATAAATAGGTGATTTCTGATGCGCTACCACTAGAAGGGGTACCAACAGGGGTTACAAGGGTGGCCAACATATGTGCGCTTAAGTACCACTTGTGTTTCCTGCATGTATGAATGCCTCAACCGCAGGTTTATGCGTGTAACGAAAAATCTTTGTTGCTTAAAGATGCCAGAATACGTCTCTACCATGAAAACAATTTAACCCAAAATTTATGCCAAGGAAAGCAATCTAATACCACTTGTAATATTCCAAATATAAAAAATATTCAGAACAGAAATAAAATGCTAGAAATGGTAGATAAACAACAATATAACCATAACAACACCACAATAACACTGAAATGATATCAAAATAACACCAGAAAGAGCACTTTGATTCTGAGAGAAATGTTCACGGGCCACTTCGAGGGGGAAACCTCCAGTCAAGCAGAGATCTATTACAATAATATCCAATCTAGGGTTCTCATACCCTCGACTCCTATTTATACTAAATATGTCTATCAAAATAACCATCTAGAGAAAGGTCCTTCTAGAAGCAGAAGATTCTATTAGGTCTTTTTACATTCGACTTATTATACTTTATTGCAAGGCCTTATTAATATTGACATTTATTACATCCAAATATATTTTTCTACCTATGTGTGGGTTAGGTCCCTAATAGATCATTTGTCATGCTCTTTTCCAAGGGAAGTTTTACCCAACCTGAGTTGGCATTTCTACAGTTTGTCTCTTGACCTCATGCCCAACCATCCCCAAATTCCAATCAAGTACTTGTTCGAAATCAGTGAAGTTATATGCTTGATCATGAAGATCCTCTTGTTTGTTCCCTGATGATTCATCGAAGACCTCTGGGTAGTGAATTCGTACTCTCACATTACACTCCTACCCAAGTTTTGAATATCTTTAAGTTGTTGCTCGAGATCTTAAGGCCTCATCTCCAGCCATCAGGTGTCATTTGGCTTCTTGAAGATGGATACTATACATGTATGTCTTTGATTTCAAGATGTATATCCATTGTGTATTGCTCGCAGATACAGTTTATATAGTTATGACATGGATTTGCATTGAACTTGATTGGTATCCATGATTTATTTCATCCCAAGCATGGGCATGCCCGCCTTGGTGAGACAATTGTTATTTTTGCAGATGGCACCTCTCAAACTCTGGTCCCGGGCTCACTTGCTTTGTATGTTGGTGAAAGTTTTGTAATGTATTTCGGCCATTAGATTCTCTTCTAACCTCACACATTAAGGGGCATATTTTATAACCCTATATTGCACCATACATGCATACATGGCATTTGGTCCTCTTAATTGCTATTTTTTCCAAGCCATCACTGAGAAACTCTTCTTAAAACCCCTATTTTCTAAGATGTATGCATCTTGTACCACTATTGGCCATGTACACACACTTTCTACACCACTACAACTCACATACGTATGCTAGTTGCACCATCACAACCCATGTATACACACAAAAGTTGAAAAAATTAAAAAGTTGCAAGGAATTCATTGAGATTACGGGCTATATGGTAGTTTTCCAACTATCCCACTGCCTATAGCCTGTCACCCAACCGAATAACCATCCTTTTTTCATATAAAAGGAGGCGTTGGGGTCTCATTCCACATAGAATCATAATAACAATGAAATGCTTCCCGTTGCACATCCCCTCCCTGCCCCAAGAATTTGCATCCACCCTGTGATATTTGCATCAGAATTGCCCATTCTTGCCTTTTTCCTCCATCATAAGCCTATGCCATTTTCCTAGAAGAAGTTTGAGAGGAGAAAGATACATGGAAGCATAGTTGGATATTGGTAAAGAGGATCCTAGGCAAGGTTTGCGAAGTAGTCGCCGATCTCATTGTAGTAAACATTGTGATATCAATAAAAGGAATACTTTTTTTGTCCTGAAAGATGATGTCTCAAATCTTTGTGTTTGATTTATGCTTTATTCTAACATCTAACCCATGATTTATATATGAGAATAATGTTTGTATTTCCTTGTTTATTTGTTTGTGAATGCAGTTCAGCCTTGGAAGGAGACTTGTAGTTAGCGGAGTGATCGAACACGGAAGGATTGACACCAGACGCAGAGTTAAAGGTAAATTTACCAGATCTTTTCAATTTGTATTTCATGCATGAATGTGGGGTATATTTAGGGTAGTTATAAAAAGTAGGATACTTTTAAATGGTTAGATCTGCCTACATGTAGAACCCTAGTGTAGTGCATAGGGAGGTTTTCCCGCTATAGTAGGAAGGTAGAGGATTTAGATGGGAAACATCCTCTCTGGCCTGGAGGACCAAGGATCCCTATAGTCATGAAAATTTTACATATGCTCTGTCTTGGGTTCCTAGATATATTGAGTGCATTCAGACTTGTGGTGTTGATTAAGGTTGGTTGTCATTGATGTCAACCCTTTAAAAAATCCCCGTAGCACAAAGGTTCGGTAATGGACCCAAGATTATTTGATTTAAATATGACTCATTATTGTCTTGTCAGGGTTGATAATAAGTATAAATGGATGAACTCCAAAGTTGTCCCCTTATGGTGAAATCCCTCACGGGAAGATGCTTTGTGGATTGAGTTATCCTAGAAGTATGGTTAGAGAACCCATGCTTATTTGTGGAATAATGAGATGAAGGTCAGTGAATTTTTCATTGAAACTATCCTAGATGGATAGTTCTTGTCACACCATTTCCGATGGTATGTGTAACGTTAGATAACTCCTCATGGTTAGAGATTTATGGCCATGAGAAATTGGAGAACCCAAGTTTGGGTAATGGACCCAAGTTTGTTTGATGGATAATGGTATGAGTTTTGATATATTTTTAGGTAATACAATTCTATATGGATGGTAAATTTGATTCCATTTCTGTTGGTATGTGGAACGTCACATAACTCCTCAC
>ML799567.1:29551-76067 GCA_009831015.1 Picea engelmannii
ATTAAGAAGAACCTAGCCTAGCCATTGCTACACTAGTTCCTCTTTTTCTTGAGTTAGTTTGAAACATAAATTGAAGAAAGAAGACGTCCTAGGCCTAATTAATTTTACACCTAGGGTTTGAATCTTAGGGTTTGAAAAGCCTTTCCCCCAAACAACACTTTTCAGCCATAGATTTATGTTTTATAGCTAGCCGTTTTTGCCAAAGAGTCTTAAGGAAAGAGGGAGGAGCATGAGGCCTAGCTTTAGCTACACCGGAATGAGCCTACTCCCCTTAGGGTTTTGATTTGGTGGCCCTGCCATTGCAGCACCATTAAACCTAACTCTCCCGTCCTTAGGTTTAAATATTTCCAAGCCTTTAACCTCTCTTCTTGACTCCATTAACCCAAGGCACTAGTCTAAAATTGCAACGTTGAGTTTTCCAAGTTAAAACAATCTTTCAAACACTCTTGAATTGAAACCCTAACTAACCCTAGCGATTTTACTAACCCTAACTAGTTGATGACGTCTTGCCCTTTTTAAACTTTGCTTAGCATTAATGTTGCGGCTGAGTCATCTATTGATAGACATACAAGTGTTGAGTAATTTCATTGGCTCAAAAAGGAAAACGTCCACTTTATTGTCTAGCTAACTTAACCCTAACCCTAAGATGACATCATGCCTATTCTGAACTCTTGTTTGTTTTAAAACGTTGTGGCATTGTCATCCATTAATAGACTTTGAGTCGTTGATCATTTTTATAACCTTAATCAACAAAACGTTATTCTCATTGTCTACCAAGACTAACATAGATTAGGGCTGACGTCACCCTTAAATTGTATAATGACGCAACAACAATATTTATGTATGAGCACATTTATTACGTTGTGATATAATAAAGGTTGATTTTATACTTTTAAATGCAAGTATCATTTTGTATTTATTGAAGAAGTAATATTATAAGTCATAGATTTAATTGCAATCACTGACTTCTTCAATAATTACATTTATTATTGCTCATATGTATTAAAGATAGTCATTAATATTTTGAAGTACTAACCACTGTGGCATATTTTAGTTTTATCATTGCCTTGTCTCGCAAATAGGTGCCCTTTTCAGTGGAATATCTTCTCCTTGACTATCCATTTGGCAGTAATCTGTGAAGGGAAAGCTTACCTTAACCTTTGAGTCTTAAACCCTTGATCCTTTTCCTTCAAACCCCAGATTACTAGGGATGTCTCCCTTGGGATTAGCCACCCTGAATAGAAAGAGATCCCCATTGAGGTGACAGTGGGTGGGGAAGCTCCTGTTAAGACAGTTTGAGCCTTGCGTTCAAGCTACTAAGCCTGCCCTACAAATTGAGCGATAACATGGACTTCTTGTCAAATTACATAAAAAATCTGGTATTGTAATAGTTAGGATTTCCCTTTATTGCTTTTCATTTTTACACCCATCTTGGCCAAAAGGTAGGCATTGCACCTCCACTTGAGCCATTGTGTGGGGTTTTGCATTTTATTTCCAAGTATTTTTTCTTTTTTCATAAGTACCCACTTTGACCCAAAAGGTAGGCATTGTGCCTCCACATGTGCCATAGTTGAGGTAGTTTTGCTTTCAAGTTATTTCAATTTTTGCAAGCAACTTAATTTTTAATTCTTTGTTTACACCCACATTGGTCAAAAGGTAGGCATTGCGCCTCCACATGACTATAGTTGTGAGGTGATAATTTCATTTATTTTGTAAAGTAATCTACAAACTAATTTCATTTAATTTGTAAAGCAAGCAATAAACTAATTTCATTTTATTTGTTTAAGGCAAACTAATAAAACATTTCTCAAATACATCTATTTTTCCCCACCTTGCGAGAGGGTGGCCCCTAGCCATTCCTTGCAATAACGAAAGTATTATTTTAATTTAAAATAATTTCTCAAAGTAAAATTATTTTCCCAATGTTTGCCCCGTATTCTCTCCCCTTGCCACTTAGTTGGATCCTGGGTGACAAGAAAGGGAAAAGGTTGGAGGTAGTAATTAGGCGTCCAAAACCACTTGTTGTTCTTGAACCATAAAATCAAAGACTTGGAAAGAAGCCTGAGGTGCTAGGTCGGGGAAGATCTCACGGCGCTCGACGTCCTCCAGGTGGAGTACCTTGCAACTTTGGGTTTGACCTACGGAGCTAGGGTAGACCTCGTTGCCATACTTTTTGAGCACCCAACACTCCCTTTTGGTCAGAATAATAACGGTTTTGGGGTAGTCACATAGTTGAGGACACAATCATTCACATCTAATCCCCCTAATCAAAGTGACACATAAAATTTACTAAAATCAATCTACACTCACTACATTCACAACACTTGCAACATATTTTCATTTCACAACATAATATCTCATTTTCATTTTGCAAGCAATCTCATGGTGGTGTAATTTATTTTCAAGCAAATATTCATTTTAATTTTTACAATCACTTTTAAGGCAATTCACTTTTCATACATTTGGGTATCTCAAACATTTCATCTTTTTCAAGCAATTTCTACATTTTGGTGTCTCATGTGATTGGTGTATAATTTAATTTCCTTTATATATTTGTAATATCATCTAATGTGCTTATTCTTTCTCCTAAAGGTTTGTGTATGATATATTTCATCATTTCATTTTGTGAGTTGAATGTTTCATTTATATAACTATCTCTTTCATGTATATTGTGCAATCAACTAGTTCTTCTTGTTCAATTTGTATTTCTCAATTGTAACATAATTCTTGTTGTATCCTATCTCATTATTTATCTCTTGTATAAGTTGTATTTAATTCTTTTGTATAATCTAATTGACCCCTTGCCTAACCTTAGGCACTAGTCATAGTTGACTTAGGGAAAGGTTTGACTCTCATTTGCAAGTGTGTATAAGGAAGGAAATGGGCCTTTAGCCCCTTCTTCCCACGAGATAAGGTGCAATCCTGAAAATAGGTCAACCCAGTGCCCAGACAAGTGGAATGGTATAGGTGAGTGGGAAGCAAGATGAAAAAGTGGTGCTGTGACAGGAGCAAATGATGGCCTTTCAGAAATCCCCCCAGTGGTAAACCAAAACCTACAAACACAGGCTTGCTAGGGCATCCTCTCAATCCCCCCAGACATGGTCAAGTGGGAAAGTGTAAGATCCAAGCATTTGTTAGAAACAAAAGGAATCAAATGCACATATTCAAGGGTTTTGATGATCAAATTGACACATACCATGATACCTGGACTAATTACCTCAAGGAGAAAGAACCATCTCTGACACAAGACCAAGCCGATGGTGATGGATGTTGTTGTTGTTGACAAGATAAAGGTGTTGGAAGAAAGAAAAGGTGGGCTCTCCAGGGCCATGCTAAAGTCAATCATGCTCTTGGTACTCCATGTATAGGACCTGTGGGCCTCAAGACATGACCTCCTAGTTATCCCTAAAAGTGGGAGATAACAAGTTTAAGTTGTATCTTTATGTGATTGGTCTCCTTCCTTGAAGTTGCGCATCCTTTGGAGGCTTCTTCACTGTTTGGAGTTTGTGGTTGTGTATGCCATTGAAAACTTCCCCTTGAGTTGCGCATCCCTTGGAGGCACTCTTTTTTGGGCTAGTTGGCTTTATGGTGTTGTGGTTGTATATTCATTTAAGCAATATCTTCTTCACCTACACATTCAAGTCTCTTTACAAGTTAGTTGTTTGGTTAGTTTCTTTTCTTGTATAATTTGTATATCTTGTATCTTCATTGTTGTATCACTTAGTTTCATTGTAACTTTGTGGATAGTTATTTCTTTCATTTATTTGTATCTAGTATAATTGTAGAATTTTGTATCTAGTTTAGTAGTTTTCTCTTGTAATTTTTGGTTGTAGTCTTTGTAAAAACGAAACTCCCTTAAACTTAGTTGACCCATTGCCCAATATTAGGCACTAGTCTTAGTTGCCTTAGGGAAAGGACTTCTTTTGAATCCATAATCTTGCACTTTGCATTGTTGCTTTTGCATATAGTCTAGATCCCCAAAAACTTTAATAAACTAAAATCAACTCCTAGAATTAACTCTTAATTTCACATAGTAACTAGGGTCTACCCCCCTTGGCCTCCCTAGGAGTAAGCCTAGATGAAAGAGGTTCAAGTCGAGGTGACAGTGGGATTTGAACCTAGGCATTGTGCCTCCAAGGACACACTAAGTGGATTGGACTTAGCCCACGTTTGCAATTGTGTATAAGGATGGAAACAAGCCCCTTCTTCCAACAAGGCAAGGTACAACCCTTCCTAGTGTGGCAAATCCAATGCCCGAACCAAGGTAGGGGAAGATGAGAGGGATAATAATGAAAAATGGTAAGTATGGAAGGAATGGACGATGACCTTTCATAGACCCACCCAATGGAAACTCATCCTAAAGGGAACCTGTTATCGCTCAGTTTGTAGTCTAGGTTAGGTAGCTTAAAAGTAAAGGTCAAACTGGCGTAACAGGAGCGTCCCCACCCACTGTCACCTCGATGGGGGCCTCTTTCTATTCAGGGTGGCTAATCCCAAGGGAGACGTCCCTAGTAATCTGGGATATTGACGGAAAAGGATCAAGGGATTAAGGCTCAAAGGTCAAAGTAGGCTTTCCCCTCACAGATTACTGCCAAGAAGATAGTCAAGAGGAAGATAAACCACAATAGAAGCACCTGTTTGCGAGACAAGGCAACAATAAAAACTAATACAAGCAAATAGTGGTTAATGCTTCAATTGTCAATGACTATCAATATGAAATACACATGAGCATAAATAAAAGTAATTATTGACAAAGTCAATGATTGCAATAAAGGCTATGGCTTATAATATTACTTCTTCAATAAATACCAAAATGATAATAGCATTCAATGTACAAAATCGATCATTGGATTATCACAACGCATTAAATATGCTCACATATAATGTTGTTGCGTCAAGCCTACTAGGGGTGACGTCAGCCTTATTCTAGGTTCGTTTGGTAGGCAAAGAGGTGGACGTTTTGCAAAATAAGCCAATGAAAATATTCAACACTTCTATGTCTATCATTAGATGACCTAGCCGCAACTTTAATACCAAGAAAGGGTTCAAAAGAGGCAAGTCGTCATCATAGGATTAGGGTTAGTAAGACGTTAGGGTTAGTAGAGTTTGAATTTTGAGAAGTTTAAAAGGTTGTTTTAACACAATTGACTCAACATTGGAGTTCTAGACTAGTGCCTTAAGGTAAATGGAGTCAAGGAGCAAGGCTAAAGTCTCAGGAGAATCTAAATTTAAGGACAAGAAGGTTAAGCTTTCTAGTGCTGCAATGGTAGGGCCACAAAGTCAAAACCCTAAGGGGAGCAGGCTCATTTCGATGTTGCTTAAGAAAGGCCTCATGCTCCTCCCTCTTTCCTTAAAACTCTTTGGCAAAAATGGTTAGCTTCAAAACATAAATCTAGGGATGAAAAGTGTTGTAGGGCCAAGGCTTTTCAAACCCTAAGAGTCAAACCCTAGGTGTAAAATCAATTAGGCCTAGGACGTCTTCTTTCTTCAATTTATGTTTCAAAACTAACTCAGAAAAAGGGAAATTAGTGTAGCAATGGCTAGGCTATATTCTCCTTAATCAAATGGCTAAACAAGTTTTCTATCATGGGGACATGAAGCAAGGACCTACTTGTGTGCTTGCTACCTAGGGTTTCAATGATTAAGCATAATAACAACAATATAACCATAAATGTAAGATATTTAACCTACAACCATTCAATCAAGAAGTTTTGCATGAGAAATACACTTACAAATCAATGAAGAGCTTATAGAACCCTAGTTGTAAACCTTCCAAATGATAGAAAACACCATAAACATGCCAAAGATGATCCTCCACAAGTGTAGCGCCTCAACTCCAAGAGCCAATACCAAGACAAAAGACTTAAAATTATCCTCTCACAAGAGAGTGAGTTGTGTTCTCTTAAAAATGAGAGGCAACATCCTCTCTTTATATCATTCAAATGACCTTTAATTACAAAAATAGGTCATTAAAACAACCGACAAGGCTGACTAACAATAGTTACATCATTTGTCACATTAAATGCAAAAATGTCATAATTATGAGCTAAAAGGGAGACGTCAGGCCCCTCTGAGGGGGACGTTTGCCCTTTTTGGGCAAGATCAGCATCCAAAAGGCAAAATGTTGGCCCTTCTAGGGCTCCTGCAAGCTGCCACACATGCCAAATGATCCCAACACACTGCCACATGCTCCAGAAAATGTCCAGCCTACCCTGGGTGGTATCCTGTCCATCAAAGCCATCATCTCATTCGCAGTGGGTGATCCCCCCTAGGCCGATCTCTGCCAAAGAGTCTTGGTAAGGATGTCCTTCTGTCTTCTTCGTGAAAGGGTTCATCATAACGTTGTCCTACCTATGCCATCCCAGAAACCATTTGATGGGCTCTTCAGCCCCATGGAGGTTCGAACTAATCATATCCCCATGTGTACCGGTCCATTGGTACCTGCCCGCCGGATATGGTCCTGCACATCAAAGACTACGCCCTCCATGGGCTCATTAGTCCTAGGAATCATAGCAATGTTAATCACATTTCATCATTAAATTTATCAAATACATGCATGAAATCCCTAGCATATCATCTAAGATCTCAAAGATATTACACAGATCTACTATACAAAGTTGAAGAAGACCAACAGAACAACCTATTAGGCTAATACCCACAAGAGATGGAGATTTTCCTAAGAAGATCATTCAAGCCATGTTTTTATGATGTGATGTGGTCTAGGGATGTCCAATCACAATAAGACCAAGGGAAGGTGTTGTCTGTGGGTGCCTTTGTAGGAGGCGAGCTGTACCCGTCATGGATGCATTTTATTTATTTATTTTTTAATCCCTTTATTGCCTTTATCTTTTCATTTACTGCTTTTCTCTCTTTTTTACTTCAAGTTCTGACCAGAGGACACTGCCTTGGCTTGCTGACTAGATCTGACAGTGTTACCCACTGGTATCTTCACAGAGATGATAAGGCTAGCTCGTGATGTGACCCCCTTTCCCTTGGCCATGAAACCAAAGGTCATTGCCCTGGCGTGGTGACCAGATGATGGAAATGTCATACTGTTGGATACCTATGAACATAATGGGTCGGCTCGTGATGAGACCTCTCATCGTCTTGGATAGGTCTTATTTTATTATTTTTCTTAGGGTCCCTTTAGTTTCTTATCGAGAGGATTTTTATTTCCTTCTCGGGGATCCCCTGGGCGAAGCATCTCTAGGTTTTATTTCCTATGGATTTTATCTTTTACCAGCTGCTTTTACCCCTGGGCCTTTAGCTCCTTCTTCCCACAATACAAAGTGTAACCCTCAAAGGTCATCCTAATGGCCATACTAGGGGAATGGGATAGATGTGCAGGATATAAGATGTAAAATGATAAAATGGTGGGAGAGGAATGATGGCTCTGCAAATCCCCCTTGGTGGCTAACCAAAACCCATGAATATCAACTTGCTAAGTCACCCCATCAATCACCCCAACAATGGTCAAGAGGATTAGTGTAAGATCCAAGCAGTCATCATAAATGAAAGGAACCTATTGCATATATAAGAAGGTTATAATGATCAAACATGACACATACCATGATACCTTGGACCAATTACCTCATGGAGTAAGAGTCCCCTCCGATGCAAGTCCAAGCCGATGGTGATGGAAACTGCTACTGCTGACAGGACAAATCTGGCGAAGAAGAAGAAGGATGGGCCCTCCAGGGCCATGCTCAGGTCAATCCTACTCTTGGCACTTCATGTCTAGGACCTGTGGGCCTTGAGACATGATCTCCTAGTTATCCCTATATATCGGGGATAACAGAACCAACTTACTAGGGCATTCTGTCACCCCCCCAGGTATGAACAAGTTAAAGAGCATAATTTCCTAGAAAACGTTATGAAATAAAGGAGAGTTTAGTGAAACATATTCAAATTCTTCGAAAATCAAAGTGAAACATACAATGATACTCGAACTCATTACCTCATGGAGCAAGATCCACTACTACTTTAGGACTAGGCAGGTGGGATGGATGTTGCTGCGGCTGATAGATGGGATGTTTTATCCCCACTTTTAGGGATAACTAGGAAATTATGTCTCGAGGCCCACAGGTCCTAGACATGGAGTACCGAGAGCCATATTGAATTAGGCATGGCCCTGGAGGGCCCATCTTTTCTCCCTTTCAATGCCTCTACTTTGCCAGTAGCAACAACATCCATCACCATCGGCTTGGTCTTGTGTCAGATATGGTTCTTGCTTCATGAGGTAATGAGTCCGGGTATCATGGTATGTGTCACTCTGATCCTCAAAACCTTTGAATGTGTGCATTTAATTCCTTTTGTTTCTAATGAATGCTTGGATCTTATACTTATCCACTTGACCATGTCTGTGGGGAATGACAAGATGCCCTAGAAAGCCTGTGCTCGTAGGTTTTGGTTTTCCACTGGGGGGATTTCTGAAAAGATATCGTCCACTCCCTTCATATTACCACCTTTTTCATCTTGCTTCCCACTCATCTACCCCATTTCACTTGTCCAGGGATTGGGTTGGCCAATCATTTAAGGGTTGCACCTTGCCTTGTGGGAATAAGGGGTTAAAGTCCCAAAAGGTAAAAGCAAGGTGGAAAAAGATAAAATCCTAAAAATAAAACCTCGAGATGCTTTGCACAAGGATCCCCGAGAAAGTAGTAAAAGGATTCTCAGCAAGAAACAAGAGGGACCCATAAAATTAATAAGACAAGACCTAGTTAGAGGATAGGGGGTCTCATCACGAGCCAACCTATTAGGTCCATGGGTACCTAGTAGTATGACACTACTAGCAGTTGGTTACCACGCTAGGGTAGTGACTCTTGGTTGCATGGCCAAGAGAAAGGGGGTCTCATCATGAGCCAACCTTCTCATTTCTGTGAAAGTACTTGTGGGTAACTCTTCCACCACTGGTTACCATGCCAGGGCAGTGTCCCCTGATTAGCTTCTTGAATAAAAATCAATAAGAATAAAGAATAAAAGGCATGAGTGGGCTTGGAAACAATTTCATCCAGGACAGGTGCATCTCGCCTTCTACAAAGGCACCCACAGGTAAAGCTTTGTGTTCCCCTGCTTTCAATGCACCCATTATCAGGACATCCCTTATCCACATCAACCACTTACATGGCTTAGATTTAGTCTTTTACGAGAACATTCCTTTTCCAGTGGACACTAGCCCAATAGGACGCCCTGTCACTTTCCCCAAACTTGTATTGCAGACTTGTATAATGTCTTTGAGCATTTAACTGGTGTAATAGGGGTTTTATGCACATGTTTAATAATATTGATGATGAGATGTGATTGACATTGCTATGATCCCTGTGACTTATGATCCCATGGAGGGCGTAGCTGTTGATGTGCAGGATCATGCCCGACGGACAGGTACCATGTTGGACAGGTACACATGGGGAGATGATTAGCTCGGACCTCCATGGGGATGAAGATCCCACTAGATGGATGTTGAGACCCCAGTAGGGGGGCACAATCATGACAAAGGGGTTTGTACTAGAGAGAAGAAGGACGTCTTACAGAGGTACCCTAGTAGAGCTTGACCTAGGGGGATTGTGCCCTTTTCAGTGGAATGTTGGCCTTGGAAAGCCGAGGACATCACCCAGGAGGTTCATGATGTCATCCTTTCTTCATGAGCATTTTGGCAGATAGACAGGGCAGTTTGGCACATGTGGTAGCTTGGAGAAGCCCAAGGAGGGCTAACGTTTTTCTTCAAGAGGTTGCATTTTCCCTCAAAGGGGCTAACGTCACCCTAGAAAGGGGATGACGTCCTTCTATTGCTTGATTAGGGTTTTAATTTAAACATTTAATGTAAAACAATATGATTTTAGTATTTTGGCCTTGTCAACCTTTTTATGACCTAAAAAATAAAATTAAGTCATTGTACTATATAAATTGAGGTTTTTTACCTTCATTTTTTCATGATCTCTCACTCACTCATTAGTTAGGTCTAGAATTTGCGCTATCTTTGGAGTATTTGGCTGAAATTGTGAGGCACAATTGTTGAAGGAAGACATTTTTGGACTTTATTTGGCATTTTGGCATTTCTCTTGGTGGAAGGTATTACAACTAGGGTTTACTATATGATTTCTTGGTTAAATGTAAGTGAATTTCTGCAAAACTTCTTAATTGAATGGTTGTAGTATTATTTTTCTTTCATTTATGGTTATAATTTTTTGAATTAAACCCTAGGTGACAAGCACACTTCGAAGGTCCTTGTCTCATGTCCCTACCAAGGCTATAAGCCATTTGTTTGCTGAAGTGAGATAGAGCCTTGCCTTAGCAACACTCTATTCTTCCTCTTCCATGCTAGCCATTTTTCTTATTATAGCTAATAAGGAGAAAATGCATCAAGGCCTAGTTCCCCTACACCTTGGTGAGTCGATTTTCCCTAGGGTTTGCCTAGTAAATCCTTTCCATAGAAACACGTTACTTGCAAACCTTCTTGTCTTAGTTTTTTGCAATCTTTTGAGCTAGTTGTTTTTCCATTGAGATAAGGAAGGAGGAGAGAGCACTGAGGTCTAGTTCCCCTACACCAAAGTGAGCGTCTCTCCCCTAGGGTTTCATCCTTGAGGCCTTGCCATAGAAACACCTCAAGGTTTAACTCTCTTTTCCTTAGTCTTTAACATTACCTTTTGATCCTTCAACTTATATCCTCATTTTGACTCCATTTACCCTAGGAACGCATTGATCTAAGGCCTGGCATGTGAGTACTTTGATCAAAACAACTTCTAATACTTTGAACAAAACCTTACTATTCTAACCCTAGCCTAGACTAACCCTACTAACCTTACTACTGTCGTCATCTTTCTAGTGCTACAAACACCTTTGTGCAGTAATCAATTAACTTTTAAGCAATTGAATGGTTGGTTAAGGCATTACCTAATGAAGTGTTAATTTGTTACATTGAATGCCAAGTTTCTTTATCATTTATTGAAGAAGTGATATTGTAAATTGTTGCTATTGTACAAACATTGACTTCGTCAATATTTATTGCTCAATTGCTTATTATCAGATAGTCATTGTTTATATGAAGTACTAACCAAGCGAGTAAGCTTGCATATATATATCTCTTGTTGCTTTGTCTCGAGCAGGTACATCTCTATTTTGGTTATACTTCTCTTTATTGGCTAGTTAGCCAGACTGTCTGCTCAGTGGTGACTTGTGAGGGGGAATTTATCTTCTAGCCTTCAATCCTTTGCCTTCTCAAAACCCCAGGTCACCAGGGACGTCTCCCCTAGGCCTTACCTCCCTAAACAGAAAGAACCTTCCTATCGAGGTGACATTGGGTGGGATTGGTTCAGTTATGCCAGTTCATCTCTTTACATCTATCTTTTATCCTAACTACAAACTGTGCGATAACATTTTGGCACCGTTTTCGGGGAACACTGAGTTAATATTCCTCAAGACGACACTTTTCGGTAAACCTTGTATCTAGATTCTTTATCTTACAAGCTTACCTGGCGACTCCACTTAGGGTGTTTTCCCTTTTCCTTTGATAATTTCAAGCAAATTATCTGGCGACTCCACTAACCTTTTCCCAGGTGCCATCTTACTCTCAACTCTGTGATATTTCCAAGATATGGGATCATGGCGTCCTGGGAACAAGAGTATCCAACTATTGATTTAAAAATCCTTCAAGGATACCCAACTCGTTTTGATACAAAATGGTCAAACAACCTCCCAAGATTTTGGGGCCTCCCAACTCCTCACATCATAATTTTTTTTGAGTATATAAGCGAGGTAGAATCTGTAGGGGAGGATGCTCTAATAAAAAATTTCATACTCTCTCTTTCATCCTTCTTACAAGATTGGTTTAAGTGTTGCTGCCAAAATAGGGGCATATCATCTTTCATACACCTCATCAGCAGGTTTGTTGACTTTACCAAACCATGTTGCCAAACGTATGAATATGCCCTTCAAAATCTCACAATAGCCTTGTAAGACGGGGGATTCACTACTGATATTGTAGCAGATATCAGGAAGGTGTATCATGTTCAAAATCAAGAACCCTCTTATATGAAAGAAGAGATCTATGAAGGACATTGTCAGCCCCTTGAAGAAGAACAAGATTTCTCCCATGATTCAATAGAATACAATAAAGATATAACTAGAGAAGTGAATTCTGAGGATGAAGCACTAGTAACTGCTCCACAGTCTAATGAAGCTCTCCAAGATCCTATCCCTCCTGTTAGCACTCTGTAAGTTTCCAGGAGGTTGACAAAGAAGGAATCCACAGAGGTAACTTTATCCATCTGCTTTTAAAGCTGGGATCTAGCCCTTCCAGCTTCAGAGAGGGATCTCTCTATATGATTTAGCTTTGTTTTTAGTTTATATATTAGGCTAGGTAAAGTCACAAGTATGTTTTTTTGTAAAAGTGGTTTATAAATTGGTTGAGACGGTCTACACATCCATTGGGCTATGGGGTCTGTGTTTAATCAAATCAGATACAACCAGAAATGCTGAAAAAGAACTTCATAGGGCGAGATAATACATTCACTGGATCTTTTAGTAATTAAGATGATGGACAGAGGAAAAGATAAGAAAAATAACTTCAACTAACAAGCAGTTAAGAATTTCTTAATTGAAGGTATTAGAAGATAAACATTAAAATCTTTAGAATCGGAAACATGGTATCCAAGATAAATCCTGCAACTTTACGCTATTCATAAAGATTAGTTCCAGAAAACAATATGATTACAGAGAAAGAAAAACATTTAACTTATAAAATCAACATCACCAGCGAACATATGCAAGGATCCTGTAAAATGCCTCTTCTTTATTAATGGTGGATCTCCTAAAAAATAATACAGTTCGATAGCAATAGGGTGTGCGAATCAAAAACCCTCAATACTTCGAGAGTTGAAGTATTTATAATTCAGATTGCAAACGTTCCTGTCATAACTGATCAGGACATGCTCATTCTATTTTTAGTCTAACTACTTTAACTAATCAAAAACTGTTTGATGACTCAGTACAACTGCTTGTGGAAATTTCTGGGGTAGGCTGTTGGCGCGGTGCCTTCGCAACCTCTTCTGACTGGACATGTGACTGGACAATGACAACTCATCTGCTAATCTAGAAGATCACATAGTTCTTCCCATCGGAGATGACTTGGCACTGTGACTTTAAGTAATCTTCGATATACTTCATCCATGTCTGTATATTTGGAAAATGTAGGCTTAATGAGGAATACATGTCTAATCTCGTGTTGGATACCAATATCCCACTGCAGGGCATCCATGAATGTTTTTCCCGTGATGCTCCCTTGTACCCCTGCAAACTTAGAACTGTCCTTAGACACTTCAGATAATCTCTTCTTGTAATCAGGGAGTGTCATTAGCTTGTCATTAATGACCTTCATACCAGGTAGGCCTTTCTTTTGGAGAGCATCAATTTTGTTGAAGAAATTTTGTACTCCCTGATCCATGACTTGAACTTTTTCCTCGAGCTGAAGCATTAGACTTCTCTTGGTTAAAACCCTTTTTACCTCAAGTATAGTCTCTATTATGTCCTTGATTTTTAGTTCTTCAAGTTCCTCCCTGGTCTTGGAATTCAGAAACCTGATGATCTCATTTGCTTGTGCTGGCATGTCTCCCAGCTCTACTCTGATTTTATCCATGGCCTTATTGCTCCTCTGGAGCAACTCATTTTGTTCAAACATGATTTGAATCATTTGCTAGATTTCATTGATGGACTTGGTGATATCTATCCATACAATCTATTTGACATCAGCCAAAGTCTTCCATGCCATTGTTTGTTTTTGGAGCTGCTGTAACTCCTTCCTGATTTGCTCATTCACCTGCTTTTCTCTAGATAGGATTGTATGGAAAGAAGTTTTGAGCTCTTGGAGGTTCTCTACTTCTTTCTTAAGCCTGCTGATTTCTGACTCTTGCAGGTTCATCCTCTCCATGGACTTGGCTAGGTCTGTTGTTCCTTCTGGTAGTGTCACGGATGTTGTAGATGAAATGATTGTCACTGTTGTTGTGCTCAGACCTGCAATTGGGATAGCACTCAATGGAATGCCTTCCAT
Source organism: Picea engelmannii (assembly GCA_009831015.1). Classification (NCBI taxonomy): domain Eukaryota; kingdom Viridiplantae; phylum Streptophyta; class Pinopsida; order Pinales; family Pinaceae; genus Picea; species Picea engelmannii. The sequence goes on from ML799567.1 coordinate 43,593, forward strand.
TGGCTTCATCTTCTCTTTCTCCTTTAGCAGTCTCTCCATCTCAGCCTCCATCTCTTTTAGCTGAGCATTCTGCTCCATGAGTAATTTCAACATCTCATCCTTTTCACCTTCCTTTTCTGCTATCTCCTTGGCCTGTGAGTCCTCTGTGGGTGGAAGTTTCAGTTGTTTCCTTAAGGACGCGATGTCAACATTTTTATTTTTAATCATCTCTTCAGCATCCTTGACGTTCTTCGGGTCATAACCAATTTTGAGGACCAGCTCCTCCAACGTCTTGATCCTGTTGTCTTTCATGAAAGATGATATTTTCTCCAGCTTGAGTTGGGTCTGAGAGTTGCTTAAATACACTTGAAACTTTGCTGCAGAAGCTGAAGCGTGAGACAATGAGTGGAAAACCATCTCTCCTGTTTATTTATGCAGATCCATCTGATCTGCCAGATGGAGTCTTTCGCCTGGAACTCGAAAGTGGCCCTTTTGTAATCTAATATCACCTTGGGATCCGGTACCTGTGCTTGTAGATAAGCCATATGCATCCTACCCTTTTCTGTGTCAAATGCCGAAAGAAGCCTATGTTGAGCTGTGGAAGACTTCTTCCAAAACTATGCATAAGTGCTTCTAGTGAGAGTCTGGTTCTTCTTCTTGATCAATTCATATTTCTCGAAAATGCCCAACTTGGGCCCAGTTTTGCCTGGTGGAGTATCCATGGGAGAATCTGTGGATTTCCTCGGTACTGCTATTGTGATTTCTTTAAGTTGGCTCGAACCAAAAGGTAGAGTGACTGGTTTGACCCCTATGGTAGTTACTGTGGCAGTCGGGACTTCTTGTTCTATTGTCGCGCCAGACGTTGGAACTGTCCTTGGCCTCTTGGTGTGCATCTTGAACTCCTCTGATGACACCTCTGTTACAGGAGGAGACAACTCCTCTCGGGGCCTCTTCTCCTTGGGGACCTGGGGTGTGGTAGTAGGTGGCACACTCGTCGAGGGCACCTGTTGTTCCGCTTCAACTTGTTGTTCCACATCCACTTGCTGTTCCACGTCCATCAAAGTATCGGGCATCTAAACCGTTTGATTTGCAAATTTCTCAATCTCTGGCTTGGGCTCATAAGCATATGGGACATTCTTATTTTTCACTCTCATTTCCGAAATGATCCCACATGGATCATAGTTCCATACGAAACTTGTGAAGAATTTCATCTCCTTTAACATTCTATCCGCTTCCTCTCCTGTGCCTCGACTATTGCAGATGAAAGAACCAATCTTCCCCTTGAGCCGCAATTGCTGCTTCTTCTTCAGGGAAACAAAGTGAATATCGTCTGAATTCATTATCTGCCTAATATATTCTAATGAAAAAACACTTACCGGTACATATCTCGGCAGCTTGTAGGGTGCCAATTCGCACCCGAAAACTCTGATCTTAGTATGATTTTGATACAAGAACCAGTCTCCTGTCTTTGCATTGTCCGAGAGGTGTATAATTATCTGGACCTCTTCATTTATTCGTGGCTCAGGCCTGTCGCTCAACATGCCTACCACCGGGTGATAGAACATATCAATGAAAACCTTGAAGCTATACTCTGTGGAGTTATGCTTCAGGAGAGAAGTCCATGCAGTGACTGGTTGGGGCCTTTCGTCTTCGTCCATCTTCTGCATGGAGAAACTGAATCTATCAGCTTGAAAATAAATGAACATATATGCCAGTATAGAAGAGTATATGAACATCCCTTCTGTGCCAAAATTCACAAATTGTTCGTGAATATTATTGGCTACGAAGGTGTTGTAGTCGAACTGTGTTGTGGGCTTTACATCGTTTGAGAAAATGGACAGAAAGCCCAAGATGGGCTCGTCTACCCATTGATCAGAATAGTAACCAAGCAAGGCACACAGGGAAGAAATGATTTGATTTCCTTTGGTGGAAAACATGGAAGAAGGATAAGGGGGGTTGGTGGAAGGGAGTTGAGCAGAAGTGGGGAGAAAAAGCTCAAACATTTGAGCTCTCTGAGGAAATGTCATTTTCTGATATAACTCAGTAAAGATTTCTAAATTGAATGGGGACACAGATTTGGCATAGGGTATTTGCATCATCTGGTCAATATCTTCGGGGGTGATGAAAAAAGGACACCTCCGGATGAAGAAACAATGGCTTTCTGGTCGGGGACGTAGTGGGCTTGGCATTTGAGGGTGAATTCTGGGAAATGATGAATCTGGGGAAAGAGATACAGGGGAAAATTGGACTCCCAGAGTCCAATTTCATCGCTCTGATCCAGGAACACCTCCCGGAGCCATGAATGAAGATCTGAAAAGTCGAAGTCGCAAATGGTATCTGCGATCAGTCGATCTTTATCGACCAAGGGAATTTTGTCTAAGTCGATAGGAGGAGGAAGAAAGGATTCTCTTCTCCTTCCGCTTGTCTTGGCTTCGACACCATCTCAACAAATGCACCTGCAATAAAATGATGTTAGTGGGGAATATTGACTGTAGGTGAAGGTGGCGGAAAAGAAATGGAGGCGTAAGAGTAGAATTTTTTGGTGTGAAGGACGAATAGTGCATGAAGAGAGAAAACGGTAGTTCTATTTAAAACTGGGTCGGCTGAACACGGGAAAACGGTCAGCATGACAACGGGTATATTATTTAGTTATTAATGGACAATCATCCACTTGGGGGTGATATGGCAGGTGATGGTGGCAAAACATACAGAGGTTTGACGTGGTTGCTTGGGATTGGCGATGATGGGAAGTGAAAGTCGCCATAAGGGGCTGATCATGAGTGGATAGGTAAAGGCCTAACATCAAGGACTGAAAACAATTATGGGATGTGACACGACCCCGGGGACAAGTGGGACAAGTGGACTCAGTGGAGGATGACGTCCATGAGTGACGAGCTACCAGACAGCATGTGAGGGATGTGACTTGAGAACCAATAGACCGATGCCACGAATGTCCCAGGGCTCGTCGAAGGGAAATATCTTTTTCGGACCCCCCCCCCTTTGGTTAAAGGCAGTACACCAAGGGGGGTCTGAAATTCATTTTGATCCATTGATCTGCGCGTTGGTTTCCTGGCCGCAGATCTTAGCATGCTCCTTAATACCCATTCTGGACCCCCCCCCCTCCATTAAAGGCAGAACGGAGGGGGGGGTCCGGAATTCCATGTGAACCGTAGATTTAAGCGCTCTGTTCTGGGCCATCCAGATGTGCTCCCAAGTTAGTACCAATTCCGGAACCCCCCCCTCCGTTAAAGGCAGAATGGGCGGGGGGGTCTGGAATCCAATATGGGTCGTGGATTCACGTGCTCTTTTCTGGACCGTCCAAATCTGCGTAAATATTATCGCTGATTCCGGACCCACCCCCCCTTGGTTAAAAGAAGAACACTAGGGGGGTTCTGGAATGCTCTGTGAGCCGTTGATCGAAGCACCGTGATCTGGACCATTGGGAAGTGCATGTAACATAAACCATGAGCGGAGAAAAATGAGCTTGGGGAAAACTTAGGATAAAGCATTTTATGGGTTTTTTCTTCAACTTTCAAAGAGATACCACCATGGGGTTTCAAACAAACTATCCTTAGGCATTTGGGACATGGTGTAACATATTTATGATCCGTTTTCATGGGGGATGAAGAAAATGAAACAAATAACCTACATGCTAATCCTATCTCCTAGGACAATTAACCTAGATTAAATTGTTGGGTTAAGAAATTACTCTACCTAAGGGCTATCTGACCAGGATTAGACAGTTTGGTCAAATTTATTCACTAATATAACCTAAGGGCTATCTGACTAGGATTAGACAGTTTGGTCAAATTTATTCACTAATCTAACCTAAGGGCTATCTGACCAGGATTAGACAGTCTGGTCAAATTTATTCACTAATCTATCAACATTGAAAATTTAAAAGAACTTGGTCATGTTTGAAAGGTATGACCAAGTCACTATTATTGCATGGGGATTTTGTTTCAATTCTTTTATGCCCTCTTTTCCTTTCTTTTCTTTTCTTTTTCTTTTTCTTTTTCTTGCAAATTATTTGAAGAATGAAATATCATTTGTCGACAAAATCACTAGATACAGATAATATCCATAATATCCAAGTAATAAGTTGATTCCCATAATTTATGGGGTGATAACACCTCCTACACAAGATGAAGAGAACGAGATAAGTCATTTTCCTTTCCAGTTTTTTGATGATACCTTGTTCTATGATTCAGAGAGTGAAGAAGAAATGGAACCCTTGGACAAGCTAGATCCTTTATATCTCAAGACTGAAGATGTAGAGGCAGATCTTCCACTTGATGAAGTTATCCAAATACTTGAAGCTCATGCACAGGAAGGGTTAAGCAAGGTGAATTATTTTCCCTTCCTAATTTGTAATGATTCTTTATCTTATGATGTGGAGAGTAACGAAGTATTGGATGTTTTAACCCCTTCATGTTGTGATGAAAATGAGGACTTTGTTGACAATATTGATGAATTCATACATGTTGGGAAGAGTAAATGGGATGTGATTGGATATGATGGGGATCCCATTTACGATATTGAGGATTATTTTCAAAAGTTTCCCTTACAATTATCATATGACATTACTAAATTTGACATTTGGCAACAAGAACATGATATGATTACCAATTTTATTCATACACCCAAGGATGACTTGATGCTATGCTTTCCTAATAATTTTCGGTCATACCTTGAGGACTTCGATGATTATTCCTCTAAGCACTTAGATTTAATCTATGAAGAAAGTTATCAACCATCGTTCTGCTCAGATCTTGATAAAAGTGAGGAGGTTGCTTATGTGAAGAAGGATGCTTGTGATAAGGTTTTCCACCTCCCTTTGATTACTTTACCGCTCTACATCATTGAAGGTATGGTTTGTAAACATGTCCCTTATCCCAAGTCTCCCGTAAGACAAAACCTCATTCTGGATTTTAGGGGAAAGTTGAGTACCTCAAGAAGAAGCTTATTATCGCAGTTTTCCAGCTTCCCCTTACGGACTTGTCAGACATCTTTTCAGATTTTTCTAATCCCTTCTCAGGCCTCAAGTTGTGAAGATGTCCAACGTAGCCAACATTCAGATTCCTCAAGTCGATCTTTTGAACCCTTGAATTTTCATGATCCATTTCTTAGGTGGATTGAGCACTCTCCTGAAAATGTGTTTTGGCATCAATTTTTCCCTCCCACCCGCCTCCATGAGCTAGACTATACAGTTTCCATTGATATGATACCTTTACTAACTCATGTTATTGTTGTGCTTAACTTGTCACTATTTTGGCTTATTATGAAGCACAAAGGCAGGTGTTGTGGGACATTGCAGGATTGGATTCACTAGTCCTTTGACTACACCCAACATCCAGCCAGTAGGTAAGTACAGGTAAGTAGGTAAGCATTTTTGCATTCATTGTACTATACCATTTGCATTACATGCTAGAGTAGTTTTCTTTTACAATTCACACCCCAATAGGTTACTAATAGTTTCTATTGAGATAAAGCAGGAAAACAGGTTATGCCAGAGATGCTGAGGTTCTCATGCGATCTACAGTGAGCACATGTCCCCGAGTTGGAGCTAGATGTTATCCCCACTTTTAGGGATAACTAGGAGATTATGTCTCGAGGCCCATAGGTCCTAGACATGGAGTACCAAGAGCCATATCGACTTAGGCATGGCCCTAGAGGGCCCATATTTTCTCCCTTTCAACACCTCTACTTTTCCAGTAGCAACAACATCCATCACCATCGGCTTGGTCTTGTGTCAAAGATGGTTCTTGCTCCATGAGGTAATGAGTCCGGGTATCATGGTATGTGTCACTTTGATCCTCAAAACCTTTGAATGTGTGCATTTAACTCCTTTTGTTTCTAAGGAATGCTTGGATATTATACTTTTCCACTTGACCATGTCTGGGGGGAATGACAGGATGCCCTAGCAAGCCTGTGGCCATAGGTTTTGGTTTGCCACTGGGGGGATTTCTGAAAAGACATCGTCCACTCCCTTCATATTTCCACCTTTTCATCTTGCTTCCCACTCATATACCCCATTTCACTTGTCTAGGCATTGGGTTGGCCAATCATTTAAGGGTTGCACCTTGCCTTGTGGGAAGAAGGGGCTAAAGTCCCAGAATGTAAAAGCAAGGTGGAAAAAGATAAAAGCCTAAAAATAAAACCTTGAGATGCTTCACCCAGGGATCCCCGAGAAAGCAGTAAAAGGCTTATCAGCAAGAAACAAGAGGGACCCATAAAAATAATAAGACAAGACCTAGTCAGAGGATAGGGGGTCTCATCATGAGCCAACCTATTAGGTCCATGGGTACCTAGCAGTATGAAACTACTAGCAGTTGGTTACCATACTAGCATAGTGACTCTTGGTTGCATGGCCAAGAGAAAGGGGGTCTCATCACGATCCAACCTTCTCATTTATGTGAAAGTACTTGTGGGTAACGTTGCCACCATTGGTCACCACACCAGGGTAGTGTCCCCTGATTAGCTTCTTGAAGAAAAATAAATAAGAATAAAGAATAAAAGGCATGAGTGGGCTTGGAAACAATTGCATCCAAGACAGGTGCAGCTCGCCTTCTACAAAGGCACCCACAGGTAAAGCTTTGTGTTCCCATGCTTTCACTGCACCCATTGTCAGGAAATCACTTATCCACATCACCCACTTACATGGCTTAGATTTAGTCGTTTCCGGGAACTTTCCTTTTCTAGTGGACACTAGCCCAATAGGACTCCCTGTCACTTTCCCCTAACTTGTATTGCAGACTTGTATAATGTCTTTGAGCATTTAACTGGTGTAATAGGAGTTTTATGCACATGTTTTATAATATTGATGATGAGATGTGATTGACATTGCTATAATTAAACAAGAAGATAGAACCATGGAACATACCTCAACCATACGCAATATGATAGACAATCCAAAACATCTTAAAAATGCTTTTATTCATGAAATAGAAGAACCTGCTACAATGAAGATGCCGATATGGAATGCTCAACAGATGGCTAAGAAAATAGACAAATAGAAGATAGAGCTGCTACAAAATGCTCCAATAGAAGACTACAGTAAGCCTCCAAAGGCTGGATATACAATGAAGACTGAATACAAGAAAATCTGGGTCGTACGAATGCTAAACCCCCAAGCTGGAAGGTGCCATGTCCTGCTGGAATGCTGAAGCTCCTCAATAATTCGGCCCTGCTGCCAAATGTGTCCAATCACCTCAAGAAAGATGCCAAACAATTGATCAGGTGATGGTAAGAAAAACATAGGTGTCTGAATCTCCAAGATCCCTCTCAACCCCTGTAGATCTAACCTCCTCCACTGAATGGTGCACCCTCCTAGATGCCTGAAACCCTAGATAATTCGGCCTGGGTGAATGATGCCTCAAAACCTCCTGAAACTCTCCAAAAGGATAGATCGGGCAATCACAAACCCCTGGGAGAAGTTTCAAGGTCAGATATGAGGTATAGCCTCCTAGATCTACAAATCACTGAATCACCAAATTGTCCTTTCTCTCCCAAAGCCGTCCCAACCTATAGATAATGATCGAGCCGTGGTAACTCCTCAAGAATGGACTAGATCTAATGTCCAAGGCCCTACATTGAATACCCATGTGATAGAATCTCCAAAATCCCTGCCAATCACCTGCAATGAATCTCTCTCCAAGAATGGTGCGCCCCCCCTTGCTAGAAACCCCCCAACTGGTGCGCCCTTTCTCTATCTGCTCAAGTAACTGATGTGGAATCCTTCTGCAATTGAGTAGATCTAGAACTAGAATGGTGTGGGAGCGTATTGCATCTCCGAGACCAAGCTTGGGACAAGCTAGGTGGAATCTTTCACCACCAAATCGTCCTCTAGGGTTTGTTAAGTCAAACCCTCAAAACCCCCAATGCTCGGTGCGCTAGCTAGAATCCAGATATGAAAATATGATCATACATGAATAATTGAGTAGAGGCCCTTGCCTTTCCTTTATATTTTTTGGCTCATCTTCTCTCTCCTAGTGACTTTCATTTTATCAATATTTAATTAATTAATTAAATTACTTTAATTAATTAATTAACCTTTTTAGCTCTGAAAAGTGCCTTATTTCTCCTTGTGGCTTCCCTGGCCACTGAAAGTCACTTCTAGACATCCCATCCTGTAGTGTTGCTCCTCCCGATTCCAATGAGCTATTACACTGAGAGGTTCCTCCGAGTAATGTGCCCAAAATGACCTCTTCAGTGAATTTAATTAACATATAGCCCAAAATAGTCAAATTCATGGAAATCGTTGGAATGCAACGGAACCAAAGACAACCTGTGTGGAATGGATCATAATGATGAAACATGCTGAGTAATGCAAGCTGGACCCCACAATGCCTCTCAATAACCCCTGTACTCGCTATAACACCCATCTGGCTACTTTGGTAATCATAAACCTCTGCACTGTGATAATGTCCCAAACTGGGGACATTACAATTTTTTGGTGATTTTCTCAACAGAGGTCCAAAGGGACACCCTTTGTAATGTATCTCTAACCCTTCTCCTTGTATTTCAGTTTTGTATTATTTTATTTATTATGTGATTATGTACTTCGATTTTTTTGTATCATAGTTCATTTTTTGTAATTATATATGTTGTACAATGGTTATTCCTTTGTGTAATTATTGTTTATATCATTTTATTTATTCATTTGATATATATGTATGCTTATGTTGGATATTGGTGAGCACCTTTTTGTAGATGTTGGATTCTCGTATGCTTTCCTACCCAAGTGAGACGATCGAACACACGTCCCCATGTGGAGCCAAATGTTGACCGCCTATTCAACTTGGGGGTCAACTCCATGTACCATGAAGATATGAATCATCAAATGCAAACAAGTCAAAGACTATTTGGTTCTACGCAAATTTTTCCTCCAGCACACATTTTTGTAATCAGAATTTCCGCTCCCCTGCGTGGGATAATAATGTAATAGGTCTTCATGGATCATAGTTAGGTCGGTTATCTTAGGATTTCTTCATTAGGAGAGTTCCTTTCACTGATTTTTTTTTATCCTCGGGTTATCAATTTGGTCTAACCAACCTTATTAATTTCCCTTGAGTGTTTCACTCCCACTATTAATAAATCCTCCAAAGTGGTGAAAGGCGTTCTAATGAAGTCACCCTCTGGTAGATAGTGTTTAGGAATGATTTAAATGACCATGTAAGACAACTCAAAAAAATTTGCGGAATTCCGTCGAGTCTAGATAGATTTTTTTTAATTAATTAAAATTTCCTAAGGTTGAGATTTTAATTAATTAATTAATTGATTAATTTTTTATAAATAATGTAAAAACTAGGTCCCTGGGATTTTGATAGGGGTATTTGTGCTCAAAAGAAATGGAAATACACCCCCTACACTCTTGGACCAAGTTTCAGCTCAATCAGACAAGTTTTGCTAGGGTTTTGTCCACAGAGGAGCCTTAGTCGGATAAAAGTAGTTTTAATTGCTAACCCATGACATGGGAAAGAATGTCAATTTTGTAATTAATGATCAAATGGAGTAAATTAAAGGTGACTAATGATGAGAGAGACCCTCCTAACTTACCCAACCCCTTTTCCTAAATATTACACACCCCCTAACTCACTTTCTCATGTGGACCCTCACATCCTCCTTGAGATTTGTGCCCCCTTCATTGGGATTTGCACCCCCACTCCATGTAAAAAGTAGCAACTCACTTTAAAGTGAGTCATGGGCCCCTCCTTGATGAGGTGCACCCCTCCTAAACTCCCCATGTCTCACTTTAGAGTGTGTCTCACACACTCCTCCACACGCCCCCATGAAAGCTCACGCCTTTCCTTGGGAGTTGCGCCCCTCTCCTCTGGAAAAAGTGGAAACATCTTCAAAAAAGGTGGGAACTTTCTCTAAAGCAAGTTGTGGGCCTTTCCTTTAGCCAATGCGCCCCTTATAGGTTGCCACTTCACTCTCCACCTCATCCCCTCTTTCCTTTCTCACCCAAACCCTAAAAGCTTACGCCCTCCTTCACTTGAGTTCCTCATGAGCTTGGATTTTGACATTTGTCAAAGATCCAAGAGGGCTCTCTTGTCCTCTCATGCTATAAATGATACTCTTCCCTCATTCATTCTTCACCATTCTTCAGAGTATTGTTATGCTACCAATTTCTTGCCATCTCTCTCTCTCTCTCTCTCGTTATTGTTCATATGGCTTCATTCATTTGTTCTTGAAGAACTTGGAGAAACTTTGTTGCTACAACCTCTTCCCTTGGTAATAAAAGAAGAGCTTTGGAGGAAACATGGAGTACTTGACTTTGTCCAGATTTCCATTGTATTGCGAGGTGATACTGTTTTTATTTAAATATTATTGTGAAATAGTGAGTAGATTGTTGGGTAAATTATTTTACTTGGCTAGGCTTAGCAATTGTGTGGTTGCTAGTTTATATGCTTTGAATTCACTAATGATATAAACTATGTTGTGTTATTAGTGCATGTAATCATTATCTATTCTTGTCTCACAGTTTATTTGAAGTTTGCAGGTCATCTCAAAGAGGGTTGTTGGGATAGATTCGAGGAAGGATCTACCCTCATCACTCATTGAAACTTCATGAGCTTTTCCCATTTTTTTTTTTCTATTCTATTCATATTCTGATTTTGGTTGCTAACTCATTAGATAGGTCATTTCAATACATTTAAAATTCTGGTTTTTATATGTGGGAAATTCCTGTTGCAAAACATAAATTTTCTTAACTTTTTTTTGAGTTGTTGCAACATTTTCAGCAAGCAATAGCTTGCTTATTTTTGTAGGTTCTCACTAGGTCAAGGGTGCATGCTGCCCGTTTTCAGTCACAACACACCTCCAAGGACCTCCTTTCAAAGTGGTAACAAAATCCTCTCTTTCTCTTTCTATCTAAAGCATTGTAAGCAAGCCCAAAGGAGGGTCCCCAAGTAGCTTGCCTTCTCTTGCATTTCAGTTTTTGTTTTTCAGCTTTAGTTTAGTTTATTTTCTATTTTTTCTTTCATAGTTTAGCTAGCTTAGTTGTGGTATCTTACATGCATGCTAATGGTTAAAATTATCTAGAGTAGATCTCACACAACCAATGCTAGTTTAGGCCCATGGAGGCATAAATAGATTCTTTTGCTTTTCCGTATTTCTTTGCATGCAAGCTATCATTTCTTAAGTATTTATCTTTCACATGCGCATGCAAACATGGATATCTTAATGGTTTAAATAATCGTTTTCATTTCCGCAAGTTATTTCAAGTTCTTTAAGTTTTTCATGTAATAATTAATAATCTAAGAACTTAACTTTCAATTTCGGTTTTGGGCCCATTTGGCATTTTTGAGCAAACATAACGCACTCAAAATACTTTAAAATACTTAGTCTATAAGCTTAACAACTCATTAGACTTAATAGGACACCTTTACCAACCATCTTCGTGATTTAAAATGGGGATTAGAGGAAGCAACGAAAGGTGATAGGCCAAGGACAGTCTCATGGTGCTCAACGTCCTTTCCGGGAGTATTCTCTTTCCTGGGTTGACATGTGGAGCTAGGGTAGGCCTTTTAGCTATACTTCTTGAGCACCCAATAGTTACTTGGTAACAGGGGGAGGAAAGTATTGGGTTGACACTTTGATAGGATTGAATCTCACTTAACAAATTTAATCAATCCTTAATCTACATACTCTGGGAAATCTACATTTACACTTGCAAGCACATTGATCTCATATTTACATTTACATGCAAGTTAGTTTTATGTGTTGTGGATTAATTGTCTAAGTGGTTATATCTGTGATATGGAAAAATTTGCTTTTCAAGCAATTTTCATTTATATTGTTGTTCCTATATTTGTGGTGTGATCCCTCAAGAAGTTGTGCATCCTTCTGGAGGCACTCTCTTGACTGGGTCTTGAGTGATTGTTTATTTGCCATTGATAAGCAGTCTGATAGAGTAGTGTATCTGAGTTGAGGAGACACTTTATTGTGAGCATGTTTGGCTTGATGTGTTTATGGTGTTGATGACCTATTCAACTAGGGGGTCAACTCCATGTACCATGAAGATATGCATCAACATATGCAAATAAGTCAAAGACGTTTTGGTTCTACAAGGCAATTTTTGCTCCAGCACACAGTTTTGTAAGCGGGATTTTCACACCCCTGCGTGGGTTAATATTGTAATAGGTGCACATGGGTCATAGTTAGGTCAGTTAACTTAGAATTTCTTCATTAGGAGATTTCTTTTTACTGAGTTTTTTTTGTCCTCAGGAGATTGATTTGGCCTAACCAATCTTATTAATCTCCCTTGAGTTTTTCACTCCCACTAGCAATAAATCCTCCAAAGTGGTGAAAGGAATTCTAATGACATCATCCTCTGGTAGCTAGTGTTTAGGAATGATGTAAATGACCATGTAAGACACCACAAAAAGTTTCATGATTTTTAGTTGAGTCTAGATAGGTTTTTTTTAATTAATTAATTTTTCCTAAGGTTGGGAATTAAATAAATAAATTAATTAATTAATTTTGGATAATTAATGTAAACTTAGGTCCCTGGGTTTTTGATAGGGTTATTTGTACTTAAAATAAAGGTAATGAGACCCCCTACACCCTTGGACCAAGTTTCAACTTAGTCGGACAAGTTTTGTTAGGGTTTTGTCCACTTAGGAGTTTTAGTCAGATAACAACAATTTTAATTGCTAACCCGGGACATGGGAAAATGTCAAATTTTGTAATTAATGACCAAATAAAGTGAATTAAAGTGAAAATTAATGAGAGGGACCCCACCTAACCGTTCCTAACCTTTACACCCCTTTACCCACCTTTTTAATTAATTTCCACTTGAAGTTTGTGCCCCCTCTTATGAAATACGACCCTCTCATACATAGGAATTGGAAACTCACTTAATAGTGAGGCGTGGGCCCCTCCTTCATGAGGTACGCCCTTCCTCTCCCCTCCACGTCACAATCAAGAGTTTGGACTCCACACTCCAAGAGCACGCCCTCACATACCTCACACATTCCTCTTTAACTCACGCCTTCCTCTTTTTGAAACTCACGCTTCCCTTGGTAACTTACGCTTTCACTCTTGGAATGAGATGGAAAGTGGAAACCTCAAGCATTGAAATGGAATTTTCTTTGGAATGAAAGTGTGGGCCTCTCTTCAGCCAATGCACCTCCTCTATGAGGCCACTTCACCCATCCAACTCACCTCACATACCAAATTCACCCCTACCCTAAAAGCCCCATGATTTTCTTCACTTGAGTTCCCTTTGGTTGGATTTTTGACACTTGTTGAAGATCCAAGAGTGGTCTCCTTAGCTTCTCAATCTATTTAAGGGACCTCTCACTCCCTCATTAAAGACCATTCTTCACAGTATTGTTATGCTACCAAATTCTCTCAATCTCCCTCTCTCTTTCTCTCATTATTGTCATCTTGCTTCACTGGTTTTGGTTCTTGAAGAGCTTGAAGCAACTTTGTTGTTGCAACCTCTTCCCATTTGATAATAAAGAAATAGCTTTGGAGGAATTGTGGCGTTCAAGATTAGTCTAGATGTACCATTTATTCACGAGGTGATATTGCTCATTGTTTTCAATTTTATTGTGTTATTAAGTAGTATTGCTAAAGTAAAACTATGTTTCTTGGCTAGGATAAGTAAAACTATGTTTGCTTGCCTATATGCTCTGTATTCATTTTAATACCAACTGTGTTGTATTAATTATGCATGCAGCCCATTGTCTACTTTTATTTCACAGTTTATTGAAGGTTTTGCAGGTTATCTCAAAGGAGTTGTTGGGATAGGTTCAAGGACGAATCTACCCTCATATTCACTTAAACTTCACAAGCATTTTTTGTTTCTCTCCTCCTTCTATCACATTCAGTTTTTGGTATCTAACTTGCTTAGATATGTCATTAAATCAATATAAAATTCTGGTTTTTATATGTAAGAATTTTCTGTTAAAAAACAGAAATTTCATAACCTTTTTTGAGTGTGTTGCAACTCAAATCAGCAAGCAATAGCTTTCTGATTTTTGCAGGTTCTCGCTAGGATAAGGGTACATGATACCCAATTTCAAGCACAACACACCCTCTAAGTCCTCCTTTCGAAATTGGTAATTCTATCCCTTTATTTCTTCTTCATTCTATATCACTGTAAGCAAGCCCAAAGGAGTGTACCCAAGTGGCTTGCATTCTTTGTTTTCAGTCTTTACTTTGCATGTTCTAGATTAGTTTCCTTTCATTCTTTACTTCTTAGTTAACTAGTTTAGTTGATGATATCTACATGCTTTCTTAAATCTAAAATTATCTAGAGTAGATCATACATGTCTAATTGCTAGTTTAGAGCCCGTGGAGGCTTAGTTAAATCTTTAATTTTTGTTGCATGCAAGTCTTTAATTGCTTAAATCTTTATCTTACACACATGCATGCACTTGCTGGTTATATAATTTCTTAGATCAAATCTTTAATTTCTATTGCATGCAAGTTATAGTTCATTAATCTTTATTCTGCACATCTGCATGCAAACTTGGGTTTCTTAAATTTTTGAAAGTAATCGTCATTTACATTTCCGCAAGTTATTTTCAGTCTTTAACATTTCACACGCAACGATATCACTTAAGAATTTAACTTGCAAATCTAATTGGTTAAGGGCTTTGTTATCACACAGTTTGTAGCTAGGTCAAATGGCTATGAAATGGAAGGCCAAAGTGGTGTAACAGGAACCTATCCCACCCAATGTCACCACGATGGGGAGGTTCTTTCTCTTTAGGGAGGTTAGGCCCAGGGGAGACGTCCCCGGTAACTTGGAGTTTTGAAGAGGCAAAAGTTAAAAATTCAAAGTAAAGTTCCCCCTTCACAGGTCACCACCAAAACAGATAGTCTGGCTAAACAGCCAATAATGAAGTGAAGGCCCAGAGAAGAACACCTGCCCGGAACAAAGCAACAACAAACCAATATATGCAAGCTATGATTCAATGGGTTAGTACTTCATAAGGCTATCTGATATCAATATATAAACAATTATAACAATAAATATTGACGAAGTCAATGTTTGTTAATGCAACAAAGAAATAATATCACTTCACCAATAAATATCAAGATGATGTAGCAATCAATGTATCCAATCAATCCTGCATTCAATAAATGCATTAAACCACCATCCAATTGCCTATAAAAGGAATATTGTTGCGTCAATATGAAGTAACCAAGGGTGACATTAGCCTTCTTAGGGTTAGTAGTTAGTTAGGGCTTCAATTTAGCAAAGGTTTTGAGAGTTGTTTGATCACTTTCACTTCAACGCTAGAGATCCAAGATCAGTGCCTAAGGGTTAATGGAGTCAATTTAGAAGAGGACGCAAGGGTTGAAGGAGGAAGACTAAGGACTAGAGGGAAGGATTCTGAAGTGATACTATGGCAGGGCCTCAGAATCAAAACCCTAGGGGAGAGAGGCTCACTTCGGTGTTGCTAAAGAAAGGCCTCATGCTCTCTCCTCCTTCCTTAGGTTAACTTGGCAAAACGGCTAGCATGAAAGATAAATCAAGACTAGAGAGTGTAGTGAGGGGGAGTGTTGTTGTAGCAAGGCTCTATGACCAAACCCTAGAAGCAAGATGGCCCTAGGTGTAGATAACCTAGGACTAGGATGTTCCTTCTTGACTTCAGAAAGTCTGTCTAGATCAGGGAGAAGAAGAAATAAGAGTGTAGCTATGGCTAGGCTCTTCCTTCCTTCTTCAATGGCTGAAAAGTTCTCTTTTAGGGGACATGAAACAAGGACCTACTTGTGTGCTTGTCACCTAGGGTTTTTGATCAAAAAATTATAAGAATATGCAAGAATATAAGACTACAACCATTTAATCAAGAATTTTTGCAGAAAAAACATTTACATATCACCATGAAATAGCATGCAAACCCTAGTTGTAAACCTTCCTTCAAGAGAAATGCCAAAAAATGCCAAGAAATGCCTTCCTTCAACAAGTGTGCCTCACTAAACCAGAAAATTACCCAAGTAGGGCGCAAAAATCAGACCTCACTAATGAGTGAGTGATGTGTTAATTAAATTAAGCTAAAACTCCTCATTATATAGTGTATCAATGACCTAATTTACTTTTTAGGTCATAAAATGGCCAATAGGGATAGAATATCAATAGTAATACTGTTTTTACATTAATTTGTCAAATTAAAACCCTAACCGAGCTGTAAAAAAGGTAAAATCCCCTTCAAGGGAGGCACTAGCCCCTTTTAGGGCAGATGAGACATCCAAGAGCAAAACGTTAGCCCCCTAGGGGCCTCTCCAACATGCCACACGTGCCACTACTTCCCAGTTTGCCTTCATGAATGTCCATGAAGCTGGATGACATCATGGTGAGGATGGGGGCATCCTGATCCTTCCAAGGCCAACGTTCCACTGAAAAGGGGTCATTCCCCCTAGGTCAGGCTCCACCAAAGTGCCTCTGATGGAACGTCCTCTTTTTCTCAGGTGAAAGACCCTAGTCAACCATTGTCCTGTCTCTTCCCCTTGATGGGGTCTCAGCATCCATATGGTGGGCTCTTCAGCCTCATGGAGGTACGAACTGATCATCTCCCCATGTGTACCGGTCCAAATGGCACTTGTCCGTCGGGCATGATCCTGCACATAAAAGGCTATGCCCTCCATGGGCTCATCAGTCACCAGGATCATGGCAATGCTTAAATCATGTTTCATCATCAATATTATCAAACATATGCATAAGACCCTAATACATTAGTTAATAGCTCAAAGACATTACAAAAACCTACAATACAAGACTGGAGGAAAATACTAGGCGTCCTATTGGGCTAGTATCCACAAGAAAGGGGAAGTTTCCAAGAAGGTTTCATCCAAGTCATGTAAGTGAGGTGATGTGGCTAGGGGATGTACAGACATGTGGGTTAAGTGAAAAACAGGGATGCATGATGTTATCTGTGGGTGCCTTTGTAGAAGGTGAGTTGTACCTTTCATGGATGCAATTTTTCCAAACCCATTATTGCCTTTATTCTTTTCTTTTATTTGCTTTTTCTTCTTATTTTTCTTTTTATTCAAGGTCTAACCAGAGGACACTGCCTTGGCATGGTGACCAGAGCTGACAGTGTTACCCACAAGTACTTTCACAGAGATGAGAAGGTTGGCTCGTGATGAGACCCCCTTTCCCTTGGCCATGCAGCCAAAGGTCACTACCTTGGCGTGGTAACCAGATGGTGGCAATGTCATACTATTAGGTACCCATGAACCTAATAGGTTGGCTCATGATAAGACCCCCTATCCTCTTCACTAGGTCTTTCTTGTATTTTCCAGGTCCCTCTTGTTTCTTACTGAGAGGATTTTTATTGCCTTCTCGGGGATCCTTGGGTGAACCATCTCGAGGTTTTATTTCTAGGCTTTTATCTTTTAGCAGTTGCTTTTACCTTCTGGGCCTTTAGCCCCTTTTTCCCATGAGATAAGGTGCAATCCTACAAACAGGTCAACCCAATGCCCAGACAAGGGGAATGGGATAAGTGAGCGAGAGACAAGGTGAAATAGTGGTTCTATGATGGGAGCAGATGATGGCTTCTTATAAATATCTCTGGTGGAAAACCAAAACCTATGGGCACAGGCTTGCTAGGGCACCCTGTCAATTTCCCCAATCATGGTCAAGTGGGTTAATGTAAGATCCAAGCAGTTTTTAGAGGTAAAAGGGAATCATATGCATATATTTAAAGGTTTCAATGATCAAAAGTGACACATACCATGAAACCTGGACCAATTACCTCATGGAGCAGGAACCTCTTCTGATACAAGACCAAGCCGATTGTGATGGATGCTACTGCTGCTGATAAGATAAAGCTGATGGAAGAAGAAAAGGATGGGCCCTCCAGGTCCATGCTTAGGTCAATCCTTCTCTCGGTACTCCATGTCTAGGACTTGTGGGCCTCGAGACATGATCTCCTGGTTATCCCTAAAAATCAGGGATAACATCTGGCTCCAACTCGGGGGCATGTGCTCACCGTAGAGAACATGAGAACCTCAACATATCTGGCATAACCTGCAGACCTGCTCAAACTTGATAAGGGCATCAGTAACAAAAATGGGGTAGTAATTCCACCCCAACATATATAGACATATATATAAACTGAAATAAAACAATCAATAATGCAAATGTAAAGCAAAGTACCTACCTTTACCTTTGTTGGCTGGATATTCGATGTAGTCAAATGACCAATGTAGCCAATCCAACAATGTCCCATGATACCTACCCTTGTTCTTCATTATAAACCAAAATAGTGATAAATCAAGAACAAAAATTTCATGAGTTAGAATATATATCATATCATTGGAAATCTCAAAGTCTAACTCATGGAGGCGGGTGGGAGGGATAAAATCCTGCCAAGTCCATCTCCAAGGAAAGTTCTCAATCCACTTCAAGAAAGGGTCATGAAAAATGAAAGGTTCAGAAAAATGACTCAAAGGGCCTGCCAACTGGCTACCTAGGACATCCTCATGATCTGAAGTCAAGGAAGGGATCGACAAAGATCTAGCAGATGACTAGAAAGCTATCAAGGGAAAGTTGAAAATCTGGGATAACTGACTCAAACTTGCAGAACCTAACCAACCCTTAGAGTCTAGGGTTTTCCTAAGAGGAAACTCAACATTAAAAATATACTTCCCAACTACACCTTTAATGGAAAAGCACGGTAAAGTAATAACAAGTAGTTGGAGAAAAAGGTCATGTGAATCCTTCTTTAGGCAAACAATGTTTTTACTCCTATCAAAATCCGAGCATAGTGGCGGTTGATATTCATATTCATAGGTTAAATCTAAGTGCTCAGAGGAGTAATCATCAAAGGCCTCAAGGTAATACTGAAACTCATCAGGAAGATACTGGACTTGGTCAACCTTGGGTGTTTGTGGAGAGCCAATAAAAATCTCATCTCCTTGTTGCCACTAGTCAAGAGCTTGCTGTGATAATTTCAAAGGCAACACTCGGAGATGACTCTTTATGTCATAGATGGGATCCATATCATAACTAACTACATCCCACCTATGTCTCCCAACATGTATGAAATCGTCAAAATCAACTATGTCAGTATCAGTATCATAACATGGAGGAGTCAAAACATCCAATACTTCTCTACTCTCTGTGTCATAAGGTAAAGAATCATTGAAAAATTGGAAGGGAGAATAATTTACCTTGCTAAATCCTTCTTGTGCAAGAGCTTCAAGTATTTGGATAGCTTCATCAAGTGGAAGATCTGCCTCTACATCTTCATTCTTGAGATATAGGGGATCTAGCTTGTCCAAGGGTTTCGTTTCTTCTTCACTCTCTGAGTCATAGAGCAAGGTATCATCAAAAAACTAGGAAGGAAAATGACTTACCTCATTCTCCTCATCTCATGCAGGAGGGACAGGATCTTGGAGAGCTTCATTAGACTGAGGAGTGGTTACTGGAGCTTCATCCTCATAATTCACGTCTCTAGTTATATCTTTGCTGCATTCTTTTGGATTATGGGAGAGGTCTTGCTCCTCTTCAAGAGGTTGATAATGGTCTTCATAAAACTCGTCTTTTATATCATAGGATTCTTGGTATTGATCATGATATGCTTTCCTGAGATCTTCTACAATCTCAGTGGTGAATCCTTTGTGGTCTAAGGCTACCATGAGATTTTGAAGGACATCTTCATATGTTTGACAATGTGGCTTAGTAAGGTCTATAAACCTACTGATGAGGTGTATGAAAGATGATATACACCTGTCCTTGTAACAACTCTTAAAATGATCTTGTAAGTAGGATGGCAGAGTGAGTAAGAACAATTTTATAAGAGCATCCTCTCCTCCCAACTTTATCTCGCTCAAATACTTCAAAAAATTTATGATGTGAGGAGTTGAGAGTCCCAAAAACGTTGGAGAGTTGTTTAGTCATTTTGTATCAAAGTAATTTGGGTATCCTTGAAAACTTCTGAAACCAATACTCGGATACATTTGTTCCCAGTGTGCCATGATCCCATAACTTGGAAATATCACAGATTTTGAGAGTAGGGTGGCACCCTGAAAATATTTAGTGGGGTCACCAGATAATTTGCCTGAAACTATCAAAGGATAAGGGAAAACACCCTAGTGGAGTTTCCAAGTAAGCTTGTTAGATAAAACTATAGAGGTAAGGATTACTGAAAATATTTGTCGTTTGAGGAGAATTGACTCAGTGTTCCCCAGCAATGATGCCAAAATGTTATCACACAATTTGTAGCTAGGTCAAATGGCTATGAAATGGAAGGCAAAAATGGCGTAACAGGAACCTATCCCACCCAATGTCACCATGATGGGGAGGTTCTTTCTCTTTAGGGAGGTTAGGCCCAGGGGAGACGTCCCCGGTAACCTGGAGTTTTGAAGAGGCAAAAGTTTAAAATTCAAAGTAAAGTTCCCCCTTCACAAGTCACAACCAAAACAGATAGTCTGGATAAACAACCAATATTGAAGTGAAGGCCCAGAGAAGAACACCTGCCCGGAACAAAGCAACAACAAACCAATATATGTAAGCTATGATTCAATGGGTTAGTACTTCATAAGGCTATCTGATATCAATATATAAACAATTATAACAATAAATATTGACGAAGTCAATGTTTGTTAATACAACAATGAAATAATATCACTTCACCAATAAATATCAAGATGATGTAGCAATCAATGTATCCAATCAATCCTTCATTCAATAAATGCATTAAACCACCATCCAATTGCCTATAAAAGAAATATTGTTGCATCAAGATGAAGTAACCAAGGGTGTCGTCATCCTTCTTAGGGTTAGTAGTTAGTTAGGGTTTCAATTTAGCAAAGGTTTTGAGAGTTGTTTGATCACTTTCACTTCAACGTTGGAGATCCAAGATCAATGCCTAAGGGTTAATGGAGTCAATTTAGAAGAGGACGCAATGGTTGAAGGAGGAAGACTAAGGACTAGAGGGAAGGGTTCTAAAGTGTTTCTATGTCAAGGCCTCAAAATCAAATCCCTAGGGGAGAGAGGCTCACTCTGGTGTTGCTAAAGCAAGGCCTCGTGCTCTCTCCTCCTTCCTTAGGTTAACTTGGCAAAATGGCTAGCATGAAAGATAAATCAAGACGAGAGAGTGTAGTGAGGGAGAGTGTTATTGTAGCAAGGCTCTATCACCAAACCCTAGAAGCAGGATGGCCCTAGGTGTATATAACCTAGGCCTGGGATGTCTCCTCCTTCTTGAATTCATAAAGTACAACTAGCTCAGGGTGATCCGTAGGATCTTTTAATGACTATGGTTGAGTTTTAATTTTGCATGTGTTAATTAACCATTTGAGAAACTTAATGAAAGAATGAGGAAAAGAGAGGAATTATGACATCCATATACACATATGCAGATCTGAAATGAAGTAATAAACAACAAACTATAATGCGAGAATTGATAACAGAGTTCGGCACAACGTTGCCTACGTCTACAGGCCTTTGTCTCTGTGGGGGAGGCTTCTTTATTTCTGTTCAAAATCTCAAAAGTACATCTCAGTAGTGCCAATTGGCTACAAGACTGAACTGGTCATGTTCTTCTAGATCTCGAGAACCCAACAAAGAAAACGACACGCAAAACGGATGTCCGGAGCTCCCAGAAATGGCCCGCAAGCGTCTGCTCCTCAATAGCTTCCCTGCATAAAAATGGCTTTGGCTTAGCTTACCTTCAGCATAATCTACTTTTTCTATCCTCCATGGCCTTAAACAGGCCTGGTTTATATAGATCTGAAGTTGATTATCCATCCCCAACTTCCTCCCAAAATGTGGGCTTCAAAAATGCCCAATATCTCCCAATAATGGAGAAAATCCATTAAAAACAGGCATAATATCAAATGAAAATCCAAATACATTGGGAAAAACTCACTTTTGAATAAAATTAGGTGCATCCCCCAATATGGGCGCCCTTGGTCATATGAGAGGTGGCCATGTGGCTGGGTGCTCCTCCTATTGCGCGTTGGCCCCCCTGTCCGGGCTGGCTCCTGGTCATCGAGCATGTGAATAGAACCACTGGCTTAACAGATTAACCGTGCCCAACTTTGGTGTATGGCCTGGGTCATATGCGACCACCTGAGAACCGAGGGCTAGGCCCTATCCACCAACAATCCCGCGCATATGGTAAGCTGTGTTCGTGGTCATGTTTCTGTGCCGAGGGCTGGGGCTAAGCCTCGACCCTTTCCCCCGTCCGAATGTCAATGTAATCTAATTCAAATATAATATTTTCCGCATAGATAATAAGCACTACTAGTGGCCTGGGTGGTTAGCCCGGTCCTGCCAGTCCATTTCCTGGAGGAAAGGTCGGCGGTTCGACACCGGTGGAAACCATAAAATTTTACGTAAACCACGAACCAACCACAGGGTGCCACGTGGCAGCCCATGACTGGGCCACGTGGCACCTCAAAACCCAATAGAATAATGCCACATGTCAAATTCCAGATGCTCCATGTGTCTACCACATACCCTACCACAGTACCTGCCCAGTCACCTGCTGACGTCATCCCGTGCCACGTGTCACCCTTACAGTGGTGACACGTGTCACCCATAGATTGGTCCAACTGTACCTATCATGCTCCATCACCTGCCATGTGTCATCTCCAGGAACTGCCATGTGTCGTCTCCATGAATTGCCACATCATCTGTATGGTCGTACAGTCTGTACAGTCATCCTGCCATGTGGCACTGTACGGACTGTACAGTCAGCCACTTTTTTCCCTGTTTAGGTTTTCGAACAGAATGCAATATCTTTCGCATACGAAGCCCGTTTGACGAAGTAAATATATGGAAGGAATCAGGAAGACGAGACGGACGCAATGGCACTGGTTTCGGCAGATTCCGAGCACTTTCATTTTGAGCCTTTTTTAGCCCTGTCAGGCTTCTAGATCCGATTCTGGATCACAGAGAGAAGAAGAAATAAGAGTGTAGCTATGGCTAGTCTCTTCCTTCCTTCTTCAATGGCTGAAAATTTCTCTTTCAGGGGACATGAAACAAGGACCTACTTGTGTGCTTGTCACCTAGGGTTTTTGATTAGAAAATTATAAACATATGCAAGAATATAAGACTACAACCATTCAATCAAGATTTTTTTCAGAAAAAACACTTACATATCACCATGAAATAGAATGCAAACCCTAGTTGTAAACCTTCCTTCAAGAGAAATGCCAAAAAATGCCAAGAAATGCCTTCCTTCAACAAGTGTTCCTCAGTAAACCATAAAATTACCCAAGTAGGGCGCAAAAATCAGACCTCACTAATGAGTGAGTGATGTGTTGATAAAATGAATCTAAAAATCCTCAATATATAGCGTATCAATGACCTAATTTACTTTTTAGGTCATAAAATGGCCGACAGGGCCAGAATATCAAAAGTAATATTGTTTTTACATTAAATTGTCAAATTAAAACCCTAACTGAGCTGTAAAAAAGGTAAAATCCCCTTCAAGGGAGGCACTAGCCCCTTTTAGGGCAGATGAGACATCCAGGAGAAAAATGTTAGCCCCCTAGGGGACTCTCCAACATGCCACACCTGCCACTGCTGCCCAGTTTTCCTCCATGAATGTCCATGAAGCTGGATGATGTCATGGTGAGGATGGGGGCATCCTGAGCCTTCCAAGGCCAACATTCCACTGAAAAAGGGGTCATTCCCGCTAGGCCGGGATTCGCCAAAGTGCCTCTGATGGAATTTCCTCTTCTTCTCAGGTGCAAGACCCTAATCAACCACTGTCCCATCTCTGCCCCTTGATGGGGTCTCAACATCCATTTGGTGGGCTCTTCATCCCCATGGAGGTCCAAGTTGATCATCTCCCCATGTGTATCGGTCCAAATGGCACCTGTCCATCGAGCATGATCCTGCACATCAAAGGCTATGCCCTCCATGGCCTCATCAGTCACCAGAATCATGGAAATGTTAATCACATTTCATCATCAATATTATCAAACATATGAATAAGAACCTAATACATCAATCAATAGCTCAAAGACATTACAAAAACCTACAATACAAGACTAGAGGAAAAGACAAAACATCCTATTGGGCTAGTATCCACAAGAAAGGGGAAGTTTCCAGGAAGGTTTCATCCAAGCCATGTAAGTGAGGTGATGTGGCTAGGGGATGTCCAGACATGTGGGTGAAGTGAAAACCATGGATGCATGATGTTATCTATGGGTGCCTTTGTAGAAGGTGATCTGTACCTATCATGGATGCAATTTTTCCAAACCCGTTCTTTCCTTTATTCTTTTTTTTTATTTTCTTTTTCTTCTTTTTTTTCTTTTTGTTCAAGGGATAACCAGAGGACACTGCCTTGGCATGGTGACCAAAGCTGACAATGTTACCCACAAGTACTTTCACAGAGATGAGAAGGCTGGCTCGTGATGAGACCCGCTTTCCCTTGGCCATGCAGCCAAAGGTCACTGCCCTAGCATGGTAACCAAATGGTGGCAATGTCATACTGTTAGGTACCCATGAACCTAATAGGTTGGCTCGTGATGAGACCCCCTATCTTCTTGACTAGGTCTTGTCTGTATTTTCTGGGTCCCTCTTGTTTCTTACTGAGAGGCTTTTTATTGCCTTCTCGGGGATCCATGGGCGAAGCATCTCAAGGTTTTATTTCTAGGCTTTTATCTTTTATCAGCTGCTTTTACCTTCTGAGCCTTTAGCCCCTTCTTCCCACGAGATAAGGTGCAATCCTACAAACAAGTCAACCCAATTCTCGGACAAGGGGAATGGGATAAGTGAGCAAAAGACAAGGTGAAATAGTGGTGCTATGATGGGAGCGAACGATGGCTCTATGGGCACAGGCTTGCTAGGGCACCCTGTCAATCTCCCCAATCATGGTCAAGTGGGTTAATGTAAGATCCAAGAAGTTGTTAGAGGTAAAAGGGAATCAGATGAATATATTTAAATGTTTCAATGATCAAAAGTGACACATACCATGATACCTGGACCAATTACCTCATGGAGCAAGAACCTCTTCTGATACAAGACCAAGCCGATTGTGATGGATGCTGCTGCTGCTGACAAGATAAAGTTGATGGAAGAAGAAAAGGATGGGCCCTATAGGGTCATGCTCAGGTTAATCCTACTCTCGGTACTCCATGTCTAGGACTTGTGGGCCTCGAGACATGATCTCCTGGTTATCCGTAGAAATTAGGGATAATAGGCTTCAGCCTCCACATTTTTCAATCTTTCAGTTTCAATACTTTGGCATCTTTTGAGAAAGATACAAGCACTCAAACACACTACATACTTAGCTCATAGGTTTAATAATTAATTTATTAGACTTTATAAGAAACCATTACCAACCATCTTCGCCATTTAAAACGGGGTCGGAGGAAGGCAATGAAAGGTGCTATTCTGGGGACGGTCTCACAGCGTGCGACATCCTTTCCGGGAGTACTATGATCTTTGGACTAACCTGTGAAGCTAGGGTGGGCCTCGTTGCCTAACTTCTTGAGCATCCAACAGTCACTTGGTAATTGGGGGAGGAAAGTTTTGGGTTGACACTTAGATAGGATTAAAATAAATCTCACTTAATCACTTGAATTAATCCTTGGTCTACAACATTGGCGATTTACATTTCACACTTGAAAGTATTCGGATCTCATACTTATATTCACATGCAATTCTTTTATGTGTTGTAGAATAATTGTCTAAGTGGTTACATTGTAATGTTCCCAAGACAAGATGTAAGGAACATCACGGTTTTGGGTGTCTTTTTAAACTTTTATTGGTTGTGGCATTTCGTCAAAAAACTTTGCTTACAGTGATCCTTTAGGTTACGCTTAGGGTTTTATTGATGGTTTATATGTGTGTTTGCAACAATAAAAAAGAATATATTGTAATGGAACATATCTCAACCATATGCAAGATCAACAATGTGATAGACAAGCCAAAACATCTCAGATCTGATTTTATTCATAAATAGAAGAACCTGATACAATGAAGATGTCGATCTGGAATGCTCAACAGATGGCTCCAAATAAGAAGATATAAGATGCTACAAAATGATCCAAAAGAAGACTACAATAAGTCTCCAAAGGCTGAATATACTGTGAATACCAATACAAGGAAGATCTGGGTTGTATGAAGTGTCAACCCCCAAGATGGAAGATGCCACGCCTTGCTGAAACCTTGAAGACCTTCAATAATTCAGCCCTATTGTCAAAGACCTCCAAATTCTATGCTGAAGATGTCAAACTGTATATCGGGGTGAGTATAATCCCCTCCTGAAATCTCAAACCGAAATACCAAGGGAAAATCCTCCAAATGTTGAATCCTCCAATGAAGTTGCACCTTCCTAAAACTGTCAAACCCTATAATTTTGGCTCTGATGAAGGAGGCCTCCAAATTCTATGTTGGGGATGTCGAACTATAGATCGGGATGAGTAGAATCCCCTCCTGAAATCTCAAATCAAAATACCAAGAGAAACTCCTCCAAATGTTGAATCCTCCAATGGAGTTGTGCCCTCCTAAAACTGTCAAACCCTATAATTTCGGCCCTGATGAAGGAGGCCTCCAAATGCCCTGAAACTTGCTATAAAGATAGATTGGGACACTGCAAGTCACTATGTGAAGTCTTAGGGTCGGATCTGAAGTATAACCCCTCCAAATTGAATAGATATGAATCTCCAAAATGTCCTCCTTCTCTCCAATTCGTCCCAATGCTCTAGGAAATAATTTGTACCATAGAACTCTCTCAAGAGGCACTAGAAGTCATGGCCAAGGTCCTACAAGTAAGACCCAAGTGCTCAAATCTCCAAGGGATCCCTCAAAATCTTGCAACGAACCTTCCTTCAATAAATGGTGCGCCCCCCTTGCTGAAACCCCCAATGGTGCACCATCCTTCTCTTCCTGTGCCTGTGGCTAGTGTAGAACCCTCCTACACCGAGTAGATACGAAATAGAATGGTGTGGGAGAGTATTGCATCTCCGAGACCAAGCTTGGGACAAGCTATGTGGAATCTTTCACCACCGAATCATCCTCTAGGGTTTGTTAAGTCAAAACCCTCAAAACCCCCAAGAGATGGGCCCTCTAGCTAGAAGCCAGAGATCAAAATGATAAACATACATGAATGAATGAGTAGAGGACCTTGCCTTTCCTTTATAATTTTTGGCTCACCTTGTCCCTCCAAAGTGACTTTCATTTTATTAATATTTAATTAATTAATTAAATCACTTTAATTAATTAATTAACCTTTTTACCTCTGAAAAACACCTTATCTCTCCTTGTGGCTTCCTTGGCCACTGAAAGTCACTTCTCACTATTCCATCCTGTAGTGTTTCTCCTCTCGATTCCAATGAGCTATTACACTGAGAGGTTCCTCCAAGTAGTGTACCCAAAATGACCTCTTCAGTGAATTTAATTAACTTATAGCCCAAAATAGTCAAAATCATGGAAATCGTTGGAATGCAACGGAACCAAAGCCAACCTGTGTGGAATGGATCATAATGATGAAATATGATGAGAAATGCAAGATAGACCCCACAATGCCTCTCAATAACCCCTGTACTCGCTATAACATCCATCTGGCTACTTTGGTCATCATAAACCCCTGCATTGTGATGATGTCCCAAAGTGGGGATATTACATACATCTATTATCTTGAGCACTCTATTTTCAATCATTTCATCTATCGTGTATTCCTGTATTTATGGTGTGATCCTTCAAGAAGTGAGCATCCACCTTGAGTCATTCTCTTGACTAGGTCTTAAGTGCTTTGCGTCTTTATGCCATTGATAAGAAGTCCAATAGAGCTCTATCTATTGTGAGCATGCTTGGCTTGATGTGTTGATGTGTGTATCATCTTCAGTAATCTTCTTTTCCTACACATTCAAGCACTTGTTAGTATATTGTATATCTTGTATCTAGTCTAGTTTAGCTTTGTGTATCTCACATATTCCTTTGTATCTAGTTTTATCTATCTTGTTGTAATATCTGTAAACTGGTAATTCTTTTGTAACAAATCCTCCTTTAACTTAGTTGACCCCTTGCCCAACCTTAGGCACTAGTCTTAGTTACCCTAGGAAAAAGCTTGACTGTACATTTTAGATAGTTGCACCTTGCATGTGCTACTTAACATCATAGGCTAGATTCCCCCCGACCTTTTAATTAATTAAAACCAACTCCTAGAACATTAAACTATTAATCTCATCTAGTAGCTAGGGTCTACCCCCCTTGACTTCCCTAGGAGTTAGCCTAGATGGAAGAGATTCAAGTCAAAGTGACAGTGTGGAATTTGAACCTAGGCATTGTGCCTCCGAGGACACACTAAGTGAGAAGGACTTAGCTCACATTTGCAAGTGTGTATAAGGACGACAACAGATGGTTGTCTCATTTTGATTATCTTTAATTCCTGCACATACAAGCAACTGGTTAGTTAGTATTTGTATATCTTGTATCTATTTTTTATCTCGTTTAGTGTAACTCTTGGATATTCTTTATTGTAATATTGTATCTAGTTGTATCTAACCTTATTGTAATCTTTGTAATCTTGTAACTATTGTATAATTAATCTCCCTTCATTTTAGTTGACCCCTTGCCCAATCTTAGGCACTAGTCTTAGTTGTCCTTGGAAAAGGTTTGATTGTCATCCTATATTGTTGCATCTTGCATTGCTGCTTTACATCATAGGCTAGATTTCTCCCCAACCCTTTTAACTAATTAAAACCAACTCCTAGAACTTTAAAATCTAAATCTCATCTAGAAACTAGGGTCTACCCCCATTTGGCTTCCCTAGGAGTAAGCCTAGATGGAAGAGGTTCAAATCAAAGTGATAGCGTGGACTTTGAACCTAGGCATTGTGCCTCCAAGGACACACTAAGTGAGCATGACTTAGCTCTCGTTTGCAAGTGTGTATAAGGATGACAACATCTTTGGCACTGTTGCCGGGGATAAGTCATTTATCCTTGGTCAAAATGACTTAACTTATTCTTTAAGAACTAAACAATAAAAAAATTTAGTCCCTAAAAATTCTTTGAACTTGCATTGGTTGATTTCGTGTGATTTCTTTCCAAGTGGTGACTCGATTGAACAAATCTATCAGGTATATTACTAGGAGCGTTGCAGAAGGACTGATTTACTCTTTTCCTTAACCCAAAAAGGTTTATAGGAGGAGGCTACATCACCTTATTCCTAGGAGGCTACTTGAAAGTCTTGGAGAAGAAGCACTTAGTGATATCCAATTCTTGTTCCAAACTAATAATCAACAAAATGTTAATAATCCCACTAACGCAACCATGAGTTTGTTTTTGAGGCCTTTGAATTTTGCAGCAATCCAAGGTGCCCCTCACCAAGTCCTTGAGAAGGCCATTGATAAGTTACCTACGTTTCAGGGAAACAATGCCATTAGTGCCAAGTCTCACATCTTGAATTTCCAAATGTGTGTTGAGAGATATTGTAGGGGTCATAATGAAGAAGATGTAAAAATGACCCTGTTTGTGTATTCACTAGAAGGACATGTTGTTGAATGGTATATTGACTTTGATCCAACAAAGTTTAGCACCCTGGATTCAATATTGGATGAATTTAGGAAGAGATGGGGTGATCAAAAGGAACATAGATTTCAGCTAGCTGCTCTCACTTCTAGTCATAAAAAAGAAAATGAAACTATGGAAGAATTCAACACTAAGTTTAATAGTTTGGTAAAGATTCTTCATTATGATATAGAACCCTCAGATGTTGCAGTCTTGATATATTATATGGAGGCCTTTGAGGGGGAAATGAGGTATGCCTTAAGGGATAAGGATCCTCAAACTTTAAAAGAAACACAAGCTACAACTATCAAGATTGATAAGAATATGCAAGATGCTAGGAAGTCTAACATCACTAGTTTTACGAGAGGATCTTCTTCCCAACTTTATGATGAGAAGAAGAAGAATGTTGAAACTAAAAAATCCTCTAGTGATGGCATTAAGGAACTCACTCAATTGATTAAACAAATGGAAATTAATCATGCTAATCAATTGAAGGAACATGTTAGTCAGATGAATGCCATGCAAAATAGGTTGATAGCCCTGGAAAGGGGCCAAGCTAGTAGGTCTTGTTGTCGTCCTAATACACACTTGCTAATGTGAGATAAGTCCAACTCACTTAGTGTGTCCTCGGAGACACAATGTCTAGGTCCTTAGTCCACACTGACACCTTGACTGGAACCTCTTCCTTCTAGGCTTACTCCTAGGGAAGCCAAGGGGGGTTGTCCCTAGTTACTAGATTGATTTTAGTATTAATGTTCTAGGAGTTAGTTTTAATTTGTTAAAGGCTAAAGGGGAAAACTAGCCTAATATGATCAAGCAGCAAATGAAAAGTGCAAGTCTAATCTAGATGTAAGTCAGCCCTTTCCCTAATTCAACTAAGACTAGTGCCTAAGGTTGGGCAATGGGGTCAACTAAAGTCTGAGGGTGGTTTATTGCAAAGGTATTACAAGTAAATCAAGTTAAACTACCCCAAACTAAAAAATTACAATTATACAAAGGAATTACAAGTGTTACAAAGTTTATACAATATACAAAAGTACAAAGATATACAAGATACAACAAGATGTAAGTGATTCACACACATAAGCCAAGCATGCCCCAATAGCACTTACTCTATTGGACCACCTTCACTGGCAACCACAAAAGCACTTAAGAATCAAAGAAGATGATGCCTCCCCAAGTGGGATACTCAACACCTTTTTGATTCACACCACAACAAACAAAAGAAGATATTCAATGTTTAATTTAGTTGCTCACATAGACATAAAAGTATAAACCATAAAGTTGCAATAAAGATAAGTAAAACAATGAGATTATCACCAATGTATATTACTATGCATACATCTAATTCCCCCAAGCATACAAAGGTGATCTATGAAACTAAATGATTAAGGAGTTCTTTAAAGATTTGGTAAATTTTAGTTCCCTCCCCCTAACTATGTTTGTGCTTTGAACTTCCTCCTCCCTTGGCCAAATGACTGCCGTGTGCTCAAGATAGTAAGGCAAATGAGGCCCACCCTAGCTTCCATGGTCAGCCCTGACAGTAAGAGTACTTCCCGGAACGGATCTCCCCTACGAAATCATGAGACGATCCCCCGCCACTTCCTTCTGTTGTTTTCCTCAAACCCGTTTTAGATGGTGGAGATGGCTGAATAAAGCCCCTAAAATGTTTTCTAAGTGTTATTATGACCCAAGGGTGGGTCTTTTAGTGTGTTGGGTGACTTTTAGAGGTATTTTTAACACTCAAAATTTGACGTTTAAGGGTATGGCCGAAATGAAAAAGCTCATAAAAATGTGTTTGAAAGCTTGAAAGTAAAGAGCATTAACACATTAAAACATAAGGGAAATGATGCACTAGATGTAGCAATTAATCATAAACCATTCCACATGTATATTGGCAAGTTAGATATGAGATTTAAGCAAGGACAACTTGCCACATATAACAGAAAAGTAAAACTTGCTTGAAAAAAAGTTAAGTTATGTATGTGAGAGATCAACCATGAAGCAAGATAACTTAAATGTAGAGACTTCTTAAAGTGTGAAACTGAAAATGAAATGCCTTAAACCATGAGATTATTCCACATAATAGATGAAAATAACATTAAGCATGTATGAGCATTACATCACCATTTAGACATTCAACTTAGGATTTAAAGATTTACCATTACCAACACATGTTAAGTGTTAAACCATATGAAAGATATAAGCATTGAAGGAAAGAAAGATTTAACAAGTTGATGATTAAGATCTTTAAATCATGTGTGAGATAATCATATGCTTAGATAAGTGAAAGTAAAATAACTTATGAAACCAATAGATCTAGCATTTAGAAATGATCATAAACCATTAAACCATAAAGCAAGATAAGATTAGAAGCATATGAAAATAAATTTTATGAAGGGAAACTATTAGGTGCGATGACTACCTATACTAGTTAAACATTATGAGCATATAGAGATCAAAATAAAGATTAGTTTCCTTTAGGCCGTGCGGTTTTCGGGATTACTCTCCCAAGGTGTCGGTCATTAGCTTATGAGAATGAAATAAACTTGAAAAAAGAGAAACCACTTACAATGGCCAAGGTGGAGGCAAGCCTACCTTTTTTGGCCAAAGAGGGTTATTGCTAACTAAAAATTTTATTAGAATGAAGCAAAGAATAAACTAACTAAAAGATAAAATAAACTAATCTATGTTAGTTCAAGATTATGGATCCAAAAGAATGAAGAAAATATGAAAGAAAACTTGGAATTTGAAGGAGAGAAGTGAGAAAATGTTACCCAAACCAAGAATAGTTGTTGGGGAAGTCTTCTAAGTGGTTTTGGGCAGCATATCCCCTTGGATCTAGTAACAACCTGCAAAAAACAGCAAGCAAAAGCTTGCTGGAAATGTTGCAAAACACACAAAACTTGTTAAAAATTTTCTGTTTTTACACAGAAATTTTTTACATACAAAAATCTGAAAATGAAAGTTTATATTTGACCTATCTATGAGTGTTAGAAACTGAAATTCAAATGGAAATGGATGCAGCAAATAAAATGGAACAAGAAAAGGCAAGGAGTG
>ML799567.1:77215-88708 GCA_009831015.1 Picea engelmannii
GGTTGACAACCTGAGGATAAAAAACCCTCGGTGAAAGGAACTCCCCCAATGGAAACATCCAAAGGTACCTGACCTAACTATGATCCATGCAGACTTATTACATTATTAACCCACGCAGGGGTGCGAAAATTTCGTTTACAAAATTTTGTGCTGGGGCATCAAAGGCCCAAGTAGAACCAATACTGTCTTCAACATATTTTCATCTGATGATGCATATTCATGGCACATGAGTTGACCACCATTGCTAAATGGGTAGTCAATAGGTCCCAACATAGGCCAAATGACAAATGGCCTAAGAAGCCTCCTCCCCAAGATCAAAGACCACCAAATCCATTTTAATCCACTAACTGGGTTGACCACCAGGCTATTCATTATTGTAGACCTTGCGAGCAATTTCATGATGAATCAACATGCCAAGTCTTCCTTCACCTTAGTAATGAGATGGGACCTTAGGGATCAGAAATTGAACAAGTTAATATGTTTGGTCATGAGTATAATGTTGGCATGTATGATTGGACGGATTTGGATGGACATAATGAGGGGGTGAATAGCATGAATTGCATGAGTGATGTTGTGGTGGATAAGGCAACAGAAAAGTTTGTTCCTAAGCATACTCCACAACAAGTAGCTGAAATGGCTAAGTTTAGAGGCATTACCTACCAAAGGAATGTAAATAAAAGTCAAGATAAAAACCAAACAAACATTCCCAAGGTAGCTCCCACTCCCCCTAAGGCAAGTGTGTATGCAAGCTCAGAATTGAATATTGACTTAGGAGGATGGTTAAGTAATGCAAAGATGTTGGTGCCTGTATCATACATAATGAACATTCCTTCTCAGAGGGAGAATCTACTTAGAGCCATAGATTGTCCTTCTCGGAAAAGTGTTGACATTCCACCAACAAGAACTTATTAGGATGCACCGGTTATTTTGCAAAATATGGATAGGGGAAATGAAAAGAATAGACCTTTCTTCCTATCTTTGCTTGTAAATGATTTTATTCTTCATAATTGTATGCTTGATTCAGGAGCTACCTCAAATGTTATGACTAAGAGAGTAATGGAACAATTAAACCTAAGGATATCTAGACCTTATCATAACATTTGTGCTATGGATAGCAGGACAATTGAGGTGCATGGTTTGATTAAGGGATTACAAGTACATTTGGCTGCATTCCCAGATATCATGATTGAGATGGACATTGTTTTAATTGATGTACTGGATACTTGGGGTATGTTTCTAAATAGGAAGACAACTATAGATTTAGGTGGTAATTTATAAATGGATTTAACTTATGCCACCATTCCAACTCCGAATGGTTTAATGTTTAGATTGAATAGAGAGTTGGAAAGAAAGTATCATGTAGAAGATCCTAGGAGAAAGGATAACGAGATTGTATATCAGGAAGTAGAGATGGGATGTTATGAGGTAGAGAATACTCCTATATTTACAAATATGGGAGTTAATAGTAAACACCCAAGCATTTGTAATGTTTGGGACCCCATGGGTTCTTTTGATGGCCTTTTTCTTGAGGAAGATTCGGATAAAACAGATAATGGTTTGCCTCCTTTAGAATTAAAGTCAGAGTTGGATTTGTCAGTTGAAAATATGTTATCAACTCAACCTTCATCAAAATAATCAGTTAGATGTCAGAATAAGTCAAATGGAATTCTTGGGCCACACCCTCCTTATTTTTCAGAAATCGGGAAAATCAAAGATAGAATGTGTGATGAAAATATGATGGAAAGTAGTAGGGATGGTAAGTTTAATATTGATAAAGTAAGGTATGTCATCCCTAATAAAATATATGCCAAGACTTTTAAGGAAAAACTAAGTTCATAGACTTTGCACTTGGCACCTATGGAAAACCATCATAAATGTTTTAAGGAGAGTTGTCCCAAGTGGCCTAAGGTTAGAAACTAGGATTCACATGAGAAAATTAGAAGTCAACATAAAGTGTATCAGTCTTCTAGCAACTCTTCTCAGCCAGTGGGATGACATAAAGTCAGACATGCTAGCGAGAGGACCCCTACTTGAAGTGTTTCTTCATGTGGCAACTTGGTGTCCAAAGGGACACCCTTTGTAACGTATCTCTAACCCTTCTCCTTGTATTTCAGTTTTGTATTATTTCATTTATTATGTGATTATGTACTTAGATTTATTTTTGTATCATAGTTCATTTTTTGTAATTATATATGTTGTACAATGGTTATTCCTTTGTGTAATTATTGTTTGTAGCATTTTATTTATTCATTTGATATATATGTATGCTTATGTTGGATATTGGTGAGCACCTTTTTGTAGATGCTAGATTCTTGTATGCTCTCCTACCCAAGTGAGAAGATCGAACACACGTCCCCGTGTGGAGCCAGATGTTAATTGCATATTCAACTAGGGGTTCAACTTCCTGTACCATGAAGATATGCATCATCAGATGCAAACAAGTCAGAGACTATTTGGTTCTATAGGGATAATTTTGCCTCAAGCACACATTTTTGTAATCAAAATTTCCGCTCCCCTACGTGGGATAATAATGTAATAGGTCTGCATGGATCATAGTTAGGTCAATTATATTAGGATTTATTCATTAGGAGAGTTCCTTTCACTGAGTTTCTTTTACCCTCGGGTTATTAATTTGGCCTAACCAGCCTTATTAATTTCCCTTGAGTTTTTCACTCCCACTATTAATAAATCCTCCAAAGTGGTGAAAGAAATTCTAATGAAGTCACCCTCTGGTAGCTAGTGTTTAGGAA
This sequence comes from Picea engelmannii, assembly GCA_009831015.1. Lineage (NCBI taxonomy): Eukaryota > Viridiplantae > Streptophyta > Pinopsida > Pinales > Pinaceae > Picea > Picea engelmannii. The sequence goes on from ML799567.1 coordinate 79,966, forward strand.
TGCTGTAAATGACCATGTAAGATAGCTCAAAAAGTTTCGCATAATTCTGTCGAGTCTAGATAGGTTTTTTTTTAATTAATTAAAATTTCCTAAGGTTGAGATTTTAATTAATTAATTAATTGATTAATTTTTTATAAATGATGTAAAAACTAGTTCCATGGGATTTTGATAGGGGTATTTGTGCTCAAAATAAATGGAAAGAACCCCCCTACACTGTTGGACCAAGTTTCAACTTAGTCAGACAAGTTTTGCTAGGGTTTTGTCCACAGAGGAGCCTTAGTTGGATAAAAGCAGTTTTAATTGCTAACCCATGACATGGGAAAAAATGTCAATTTTGTAATTAATGATCAATTGGAGTAAAGTAAAGGTGACTAATGATGAGAGAGCCCCTCCTAAATTACCCAACCCCTTTTCCTAAATATTACACACCCCCTAACTCACTTTCTCATGTGGACCCTCACGCCCTCCTTGAGATTTGCGCCCCCTTCATTGGGATTTGCACCCCCACTCAATGTAAAAAGTGTCAACTCACTTTAAAGTGAGTTGTGGGCCCCTACTTGATGAGGTGCACCCCTCCTAACCTCTCCACGTCTCACTTTAGAGTGTGTCTCACACACTCCTTCACACGCCTCCATGAAAGCTCACACTTTTCCTTGGGAGTTTTGCCCCTCTCCTCTGGTAAAAGTGGAAAAATATTCAAAAATGGTGGAAACTTGCTCTAAAGCAAGTCATGGACCTTCCCTTTAGCCAATGCACTCCTTCTAGGTTGCCACTTCACTCTCCACCTCATCCTCTCTTTCCTTTCTCACGCAAACCCTAAAAGCTTACACCCTCCTTCACTTGAGTTCCTCATGAGCTTGGATTTTAACATTTGTCAAAGATCCAAGAGGGCTCTCTTGTCCTCTCATGCTATAAATGAGACTCTTCCCTCATTCATTCTTCACCATTCTTCAGAGTATTGTTATGCTAACAATTTCTTGCCATCTCTCTCTCTCTCTCTCATTATTGTTCATCTCGCTTCATTCATTTGTTCTTGAAGAGCTTGGAGCAACTTTGTTTCTACAACCTCTTCCCTTGGTAATAAAAGAAGATCTTTGGAGGAAACATGGAGTACTTGACTTTGTCCGAATTTTTATTGTATTGCGAGGTGATACTGTTTTTATTTAAATATTATTGAGAAATAGTGAGTAGATTGTTGGGTAAATTATTTTACTTGGCTAGGCTTAGTAATTGCGTGGTTGCTAGCTTATATGCTTTGAATTCACTAATTATATAAACTATGTTGTGTTATTAGTGCATGCAATCATTATCTATTCTTGTCTCACGGTTTATTTGAAGTTTGCAGGTCATCTCAAAGAGGGTTGTTGGGATAGATTCGAGCAAGGATCTACCCTCATCACTCATTGAAACTTCATGAGATTTTCCCAACTCTTTTTTTCTGTTCTATTCATATTCTAATTTTGGTTGCTAACTCATTAGATAGGTCATTTCAATACATTTAAAATTCTGGTTTTTATTTGTGGGAAATTCCTATTGCAAAACATATTTTTTCTTAACTTTTTTTTGAATGTGTTGCAGCATTTTCATCAAGCAATAGCTTGCCGATTTTTGCAGGTTCTCACCAGGTCAAGGGTATATGCTGCCCGTTTTCAGTCACAACACACCTCCAAGGACCTCCTTTCAAAGTGGTAACAAAATCTTCTCTTTCTCTTTCCATCTAAAGCATTGTAAGCAAGCCCAAAGGAGGGTCCCCAAGTGGCTTGACTTCTCTTTCATTTCAATTTTTGTTTTTCAGCTTTAGTTTATTTTCTTTTCTATTTTTTCTTTCATAGTTTAGCTAGATTAGTTGTGGTATATTACATTCATGCTAATGGTTAAAATTATCTAGAGTAGATCTCACACAACCAATGCTTGTTTCGGCCCATGGAGGCATAAGTAGATTCTTTTGCTTTTCTGTATTTCTTTGCATGCAAGCTATCATTTCTTAAGTATTTATCTTTCAAATGCGCATGAAAACATGGATATATTAATGGTTTAAATAATCGTTTTCAATTCCGCAAGTTATTTCCTGTTCTTTAAGCTTTGCATGCAATAATTAATAATCTAAGAACTTAACTTTCAATTTCGGTTTTGGGCCCATTTGGCATTTTTGAGCAAGCATAACACACTCAAAACACTTTAAAATACTTAGTCCATAAGCTTAACAACTCATTAGACTTAATAGGACACCTTTACCAACCATCTTCTCCATTTAAAACGGGTATTAGAGGAAGCAACAGAAGGTGATAGGCCGGGGATGGTCTCGTGGCACTCAATGTCCTTTCCGGGAATACTCTCTTTTCTTGGGCTGACCTGTGGATCTAGGGTAGGCCTTGTAGCCATACTTCTTGAGCACCCAACAGTTACTTGGTAACAGGGGGAGGACTGTATTGGGTTGACACTTAGATAAGATTGAATCTCACTTAACAACTTTAATCAATCCTTAATCTACATACTCTGGGAAATCTACATTTACACTTCCAAGCACATTGATCTCATATTTACATTTACATACAAGTTATTTTTATGCGTTGTGGATTAATTGTCTAAGTGGTTATATTTGTGATCTAGACAACTTTACTTTTCATTTATTTTGTTGTTCCTATATTTTTGGTGTGATCCCTCAAGAATTTGTGCATCCTTCTGGAGGTACTCTCTTGATTGGGTCGTGTTTATTTGCCATTGATAAGCAGTCCAATAGAGTAGTGTATCTGAGTTGAGGAGACACTCTATTGCGAGCATGCTTGGCTTGATGTGTTGATGGTTGTCTCATTTTGATTATCTTTAATTCCTGTACATACAAGCAATTGGTTAGTATTTGTATATCTTATATCTATTGTTTATCTCGTTTAGTGTAACTTTAGTGTAAATCTTGGATATTCTTTATTGTAATCTTGTATCTAGTTGTATCTAACCTTATTGTAATCTTTGTAACATTGTAACTATTGTATAATTAATCTCCCTTCATTTTAGTTAACCCCTTGCCCAATCTTAGGCACTAGTCTTAGTTGTCCTAGGAAAAGGTTTGACTGTCATCCTATATTGTTGCATCTTGCATTGCTTCTTTACATCATAGGCTAGATTTCCCCCCAACCCTTTTAACTAATTAAAACCAACTCGTAGAACTTTAAAATCTAAATCTCATATAGAAACTAGGGTCTACCCCCCTTTGGCTTCCCTAGGAGTAAGCCTAGATGAAAGAGGTTCAAGTCAAAGTGATGGCGTGGAATTTGAACCTAGGCATTGTGCCTCCAAGGACACACTAAGTGAGCAGGACTTAGATCACGTTTGCAAGTGTGTATAAGGACGGAAACATATAGGATATCTCATTGTTAAGCTAATATCCCTCACTTTCCTCGGGCTTTGGGAAAGTATAGATTGCATGATAACACAGCTTAAGGGTTTAACAAAAGCACTAAATCCAAAAATCACTTTAATACTATAACAACCAGCAAGAGGGAGAATTTACAGTGGGTAGTTAGGATGACGATGAACTGTTTGACATAATTCATGAACAAGAAGAACACTAAAAACACTACAACATCAATAAGAGGACTTAATATTGGTATTTGTGTTGGTTTTTGAAGTGTTTGACAAAACTATTGAACCAATAACACACTCAAAACATAACAACAACAGAGGAGGGGTTATTATAGTAGGTTTTGGGTATATCATCTAAGTGTTTGACGAAAGTTCTGTGCCAAAAAATTACTAAAATATTGCACTAGTAAGTGAAAATACATACCAACAGTAGGGAGGGTTATTACATTGGATGATGTGACATGACCATTGATTAGGATACACACCCTCCACCTTGCTTGCACATATTGGATGATGAGACGTGGCCATTGGAGCTTCACATGCCCTCTTGGAGCATGACATCACCACACGTGTGACCTAGGAGGGCATTGTTAGAGGCTATTTGAGGGGTCAGATGCACTTATATCATGGATCATTGTTTTATTAGCATCTTATGTGTACACATGCACTAGAGTTACCTCATAAATGAAGCTATTTCTCATTTGGATCAAGAAAAACTCTCACACTTGTGAGATCACCACTACTTGTCTTCTCTTCTCTTATTTTCATTGTGGATTATGCGCACCTTTGGAGTAAATTTGGATGGATGTTTTCTTTTGTTGATGATGGATTCTTCATGACATAGGGTTTCTTCATGCTATGCACCTTGACTAGTAAGTGTTTTCTTATGTACATGTGATGTTTTTTGGTAAATTTTGGTAAATGCTCTATTGGAGAGTTAATAGTTGCATGTTGTCATAATCATCCTTGAATGATCTTGAAACCCTAAGGAAGGATTAAGAGAGGCTATCCCTTTCCCTTGTTGTATTAACCTTGACTTTGTTGAAGCATTCAAGATTTTCCTTAAGGGTTACAAGAGGCTATCCCTTGAGGTTTATCTTGGCTATTATTTAGTTCTACTGATTAGGAGTGGTTATCTCCCTAGGTTTTAAGACCTAGTTTCCATTCATTCTCTTAGCTAGATACATTAGAAGAAGTGGGACAACACCTAGGGTTTATGAGAGGATAAACCTTAGCATATTTTCCTTTGAGGTTTAACCTAGGCTTATGAGAGGATAATCCTAGGGTTTAAACCTTCACCTCTTCTCTTGCACTTGGTCTCCTTTGAGTGCCTTGTATTGACTCCATTTTCCCTAAGAAAGAAAATAGCACTAGCCTTTGTGATTGCAAGTGATGATTAAAACCCTAATATTAGCTAAAATATCTCCACTTCTCTCAAGCTACTTGGCAATGAAATCACTAACCTTATCCTAACTCAATGCTTGGCAAACGTAGTATATTTATTGTTGTTGTTATAAAAGGTTTGGTACAACCATTAGGGATTTACTAATTGTTGATAACTTACTTAATATTGGGGGAAATTCAATTCAGAAATATTGTTTGATGATTGGATATTGATCTACTTGTTGAGGGATTAATTCTGAAATATAATTGCTACTTTTTCTGGGCTGATTTCTTGCTGCTGTTGTAAAATTTACTTTGCTGATATACACTGGTTTGCTACTGCAATTTTAAAACAACAATTAGTTTTACTTGATAGCTAGCATCTAGAGGTGATTGGTTGGGATGATCCAGAAAAACCTTCATTTAGGCCCTCAAAATGGCCTCAGAAGTTAAAACTGCTAAAAATAGTAAATTGTCAAAATTGCCAGAAAACTATTTTGAGCCAGTTCGAAAAGGTGGGTGGCCACCGATATCCATCTGGATCAATCCTCCCTCCTTAGGAAGCAATGGTATCCATTGTGTTGAGGTTCCCCATCAGATGAGGAAATTTATGCTGAATCTGGCCCCGGGTGAGACACTTGCCTTGGTGCAGGAGCTGCCCTACTTTGACGACTCGATAAAGCTGGATCCTTTGCTGTCAAGTGCCCTTGATCTGTGTGTCCACAATCTGATCATTGGATTCCTATTGTATGCAGTCGGGGTTGAAAATGTTAGTTAGGGTTTCAAATTTAGAGTTTTAAAAGGTTGTTTTGTACACTAAATCTTCAACGTTGGAGATCTAACCAGTGCCTTAGGGTATATGCAGTCAAAAGTAAGGGCACAAGGTCTGGGGAGGATGAAAACTTAGAGACTAGAAGGTAGGGTTCTATGGTGCTGAAAGGCAGGGCCCTAGAATCAAAACCCTAGGGGAAAGATGCTCACTCCGGTGTTGCTTAAGCAAGGCCTCGTGCTCTTTCCTCCTTCTCTAAATAAACTTGGCAAAATGGCTAGCTCAAAGTATAAATTTAAGGGAGAAAGTGTTGCAATGGCAAGGCCTTCAAACCCTAGAAGGTGAAACCCTAGGTGTAGTCAAACTAGGCCTAGGACGTATCCTCTTTTCAACCTATAACTTCAATGCTAGCTCAGAAAAATGAAGACAAGTGTAGCAACGTCTAGGCTCTATCTTCTTTCTTCAATGGCTGAAAACTATTTCTCAACAAGGGGACATGTAACAATGACCTACTTGTGTGCTTATTACCTAGGGTTTTAAATCAGCAATACAATAATAAAATGTAAGAAATTATACCTACAACCATTCATTTAAGAAGTTTTGCATGAAAATTCACTTACATGTCATGAAGAAAGCACAAGCAAACCCTAGTTGTAAACCTTCCTTGAGAGAAATGCCATAAATGACAAGAAAAATCCTCCAAGAACAAGTGCGCCTCATTTGTTCACCAAATTTACCCTAGTAGGGTGCAAGAAATCAGATCTCACAAGAGAGTAAGTTGTGTTATGTCCAAATGAGGGAAAAACATCCTCAATATATATCATTCAATGACCTTTAATTTACAAATTAGGTCATTAAAACAACCGACAAGGCTGACTACAAAAATTACACTATTTTTTACATTAAATACTAAGTAAAAGACATAAAATGAGCAAAAGGTGGGACGTCAAGCCCTTATGAGGGAGACGTTGGCCCTTTTTGGGCATGTCCAGCATCCAGAAGTCAGGCATTAGCACTTTTAGGGCTCCTCTAAGCTGCCACATGTCCCAGTAATCCCATCAAACTGCCACACACTCAAGATGACGTCTGAATCTCCTAGGTGACGTCCTGTCCATCAAGAGAAAAATGTTCCATCTGAAGTGGGTCATCCCCCCTAGGCTGGGCTTAGCCAAAGTGTCCTGGGTGGAACATCCTTCTTTCCCTTGTGTGCAAAGGCTCATCATATCAATGTCCTATCTCTGCCCCTGATGGGATCCCAAACACCGTCTGATGGGCTCTTCATCCCCATGGAGGTCCGAGCTAATCATCTCCCCATGTGTACCGGTTCACTGGTACCTGTCCATTGGGCATGGTCCTACACATCAAAAACTTCGCCCTCCATGGGCTCATTAGTCCTCAGGATCATAGCAATTCTAGTCATATCTCATCATTAATTTTATCAAATACATGCATAAGACCCCTAGCATATCATCTAATATCTCAAAGACATTACACTGACCTACTATACAAAGCCGAAGAAAAGGCAAAGTGCCCTGTTGGGCCAACATCCATAAGAAGAGAAAATTTTCCAAAGGATATCATTCAAGCCATGTAACATGAGGTGGTATGGTCTAAGGATATTCAGATACAGTGAAGACCAGGGGTAGGTATTATCCATGGGTGCCTTTGTAGGAGCCGAGTTGTACCTGTCATGGATGCAGTTTTTTCCAAGCCCTTTATTGCCTTTATTCTTTCTTTTATTTATTACTTTTTCTTTCTATTTTTCTTCAAAGTCTGACCAGAGGACACCTCCTTGGCATGGTGACCAAAGCTGACAGTGTTACCCACGAGTATTTTTGTAGAAATGATAAGGTTGGCTCATGATGAGACCCCCTTTCCCTTGGCCATGCAACCAAGGGTCATTTCCCTGGCGTGGTGACCAGATAATGGCAAAGTCATACTTCTAGATACCTATGAACATAATGGGTCGGCTCGTGATGAGACCTCCCATCCTCTTGGTTAGATCTTGTTTTATTATTTTTCTTTGGGTCCCTTTTGTTTCTTATCGAGAGGCCTTTTATCACCTTCTCGGGGATCCCTGGGCGAGGCATCTCTAGGTTTTATTTCCTATGGCTTTTATCTTTTACCAACTGCTTTTACCTCTTGGGCCTTTAGCCCCTTCTTCCCATAGGACAAATTGTAACCCCTCAAATAGGTCATCCTGATGCCCGGACTAGGGGAATGGGATGGATGTATGGGAGATAATATGTATAATGATAATATGGTTGGAGCGGACGATGGCTCTTCAAATTCCCCCTGGTGGCTAACCAAAACCTATGGGTACAAGCTTGCTTGGGCACCCCGTTAATCCCCCAACAATGGTCAAGTGGGTTAGTGTAAGATCCAAGCAGTTTGTTGTTGTTCTAATACACACTTGCAAACGTGAGCTAAGTCCAACTCACTTAGTGTGTCCTTGGAGGCACAATGCCTAGGTTCACAGTCCACACTGTCACCTTGACTGGAACCTCTTCCTTCTAGGCTTACTACTAGGGAAGCCAAGGGGGTATACCCTAGTTACTAGATTGGATTTAACATTTAAGGTTCTAGGAGTTGTTTTTAATTTGTTAAAGGCTAAGGGGGAAAACTAGCCTAAGATGCTAAGGCAGCCAAATGCAAAGTGCAAGTTTATCTAAATGACAAGCAACCCTTTTCCCTAAGTCAACTATGACTAGTGTCTAAGGTTGGGCAAGGGGTCAACTAAGTTTTGAGGGTGGTTCTATTACAAAATATTACAATTTAAACAAGTTGAACTATCCCACAAACTAAAAATTACAATTACTTATTCAATGAAATACAAATATTACAAAGATACAAGATGATACAAAAGATACAAATTGACAAGATATACAAGTAAGCCAAATTATGCAAGTTTAGGAAATACTCAAACTTTGATCAATCACATAAGCCAAGCATGCCCCAATAACACTTACTCTATTGGACTATTTTTCAATTGCAACCATAAAATCACTCAAGGCTCAAGAAGGTGATGCCTCCCCAAGTGGGATACTCAACTCCTTCTTGAATCACACCACAAAAGTAATAAAGCAAGATATATATCAATGTTTTAAACAAATGCCCACATAAACTTAAGATAATTATAGATAAACCATAAGATTGCAAGTAAAGATTGTAAAGATATTAAGTGCTTGCAATAAGTGTGTTCCTAAGCATACATCTAAGTCCCCCCAACAC
>ML799567.1:101184-112027 GCA_009831015.1 Picea engelmannii
TAACCAACATATATAGATCAACAACACTAATGTCAAATGATCTACCCAAACAAACTAATTTGCTCAAGAAACTAGTTAAAAACTCACAAAATGTAAAGGAACAAGATCACCTCATGTGCAATAGACAAATCTGATTACTCTAGGTTGATCCAAAATCCTCCAAATCTTTTATTATTGAATCCAAATGGGAGAGCCTTGAAGCAACTAATTGCTCCAATGTTGTCAAGAGAAATGAGTGAATGTGAGATGGCAAGAGCAAGATGGATGAGGAAAAAATTCAGTAGCATAACTTTAGCTCAAAGAACGGTGAGGAAAAAGGGTGAGGTAGGGTTCTACTTATACCTCAAGAGGCAAAGTGAAGGCACTTGGATGAAATCCAAGTGTCACATCCAAAGCAAGGGAGCACATCTCAATGAAGGGGGCACCCTACTTAGGGTTTTAGACATGGATAGGTGAGGTGGAAGGGTGTGGGCCACATATGGGTGAGTTGTAAGGATAGGGAGGGCACACTAGGTGAGAGAGAGGGGCCCACACTCAATATTTGAATGTTTCTAAGGTTTTGGGTTAAGAGGGGGCGCCTTTCCCCCTTGGGGGCATGAGGAAGAGAGAGGGGGTGTGGGTTAGGATGTGAGTTAGAGTGTTGGGGGGGGGGGCAGGATATGGTGAGTTGTAAGTTTAGGAGGGGCACACCTCACATATGAGGGGCCCACACCACAAATCCAAACCCAAATCAAAGGTTATGTTGTGAGGGGGGCGCAAATCCCCCTAGGGTGTGAGCTAAAGAGTGAGGGGGTACAGGTTAGGGGTTGTGTTAAGTGGGTTGTATGGGTTGGGTAGGTTAGGAAGGTCTTTTCTCACTTCTTGCCACCTTAACATTCACTCAATAACTCATTATTTACAAAAATTTGACATTTTGGCAATGTCACTCTAGCAATTAAAATTGTTGTTTTAACTGACTCTGACCCCGGGTGGACAAATGCATAGAAAACTTTGTCCGACTGAGATGAAACTTGATCTATGGGTGTAGGGGGTGCCATTCCATTTCTTTTGAGCACAAATACCCCTATCAAAAACCCAAATACCCAGTTTTTACAATATTTGCTCAAAAACATTTAATTAATTAAATAATTAAAATTCCAACCTTAGGAAAATTAATTAATTTTAATTAATTAAAAAAAACCTATCTAGACTCGACAAAATTTCGCGAAACTTTCTACACTATATAGCATGGTCATTTACATCATTCCTAAACAATAACTACCAAAGGATGAGACCATTAGAACGTCGTTCATCACTTTGGAGGAATTATTGCATGTGTGAGGGAAAAACTCATGGGAAATCAACCAGGCTGAAAAGCCCAATTGACAACCTGAGGATAAAAAAACCTCGGTGAAAATAAATCTCCCAATGAAAACATCCCAAGGTACCTGACCTAACTATGATCTATTCAGACTTATTACATTATTAACCCACACAGGGGTGCGGAAATTTTGATTACAAAAAATTGTGTTGGATCATAAATGCCCAAGTAGAACCAATATTGTCTTCAACATATTTGCATCTGATGATGCATACTTCATGGAACATGAGTTGACCCCCTAGCTGAATAGGCGTTCAACACAGTTGTCAGAAATGTAAGGAACCTGATGCATATATCTGAAAGTTATAATGATAAAAAATGACACATACCATGATACCTTGACCAATTACCTCATGGAGCAAGAGTCTTCTCCGATGCAAGTCCAAGCCGATGGTGATGGATGTTTTTGCTGCTGACAGGACAAGTCTGATGAAAAAGACGAAGGATGGGCCGTCCAGGGCCATTCTCAGGTCAATCCTGCTCTCAGTACACCATGTCTAGGACCTATGGGCCTCGAGACATGATCTCCTAGTTATCCCTAGAAATCGGGGATAACATGAATTATACATGTGGAGGATATGCACAATCATTCGATTTATGACCTCGGTTTGGCCATCTGTCTGTGGGTGGAAGGTCGTGGATTTGGTGAGCTTGGTGTCCAGCAATGGCCAGAGGCTCGACCAGAATGTGCTGAGAAATCGACTGTCCCGATCTGAGACAATGGTTTGTGGGATTCCAAAATGCACCCAGAATCGTTCAAAGAAGAGCTTGGCAGTGGTCTCTGCTGTGATGTTCTTCTTGCAGGCAACCAAAATCGCCATCTTAGAAAAATGATCAACAACCACAAAAACACAGTCGTTTCCCTGCTTGGTGGATGGGAGGCCTGACATGTAGTCCATTGAGATGGATTCCCATGGCCTGTTAGAAGTAGGAAGAGGGGTGTACATGCCCTGTTTCTTAGTGGTTGGTTTGGCAATCGTGCAAGCAATGCAAGACCTGATATTCCTTTTGACCTCCTGTCGAAGTTTCGGCCAGTAGAAATGTTTTTGTAGCATCACCACTGTCTTTTCGACGCTAGAGTGTCCTGCCAACTGACTGTAGTGGGCTTCCCAAATCATCTTCGCTCGCTCGCTTGATGGAACACAGATATGGACCAAACGACACAACAACCCATCATTAATATGGAAATTATCGACAACTGTGTTTGCCCCCAACATTTGGTAGGTGGTGGCGAAGTCCGGGTCTATCTCATAGAGTTGGGGACATCTAGAGGTCTCATGGCCGCAAGAGTCTAGCATCGTGGTGAGTGCTGCGACTGGCGGTCTGCTGAGGCAATCAATGTAATGTCCCCACTTTGGGACATCATCACAGTGCAAAGATTTATGATGACCAGAGTAGCCAGATGGATGTTATAGCGAGTACAGGGGTATTTGAGAGGCATTGTGGGGTCCATATTGGATTGATCATCATATACCATCATTATCATCCATTCCACACATGTTGGCCTTGGTTTCGTTGCATTCCGACAATTTCCATGATTTTGACTATTTTGAATTATAAGTCAATGAAATTCACTAAAGAGGTCATTTTGGGCACATTACTTGGAGGAACCTCTTAGTGTAATAGCTCATTAGAATCGGGAGGAGAAACACTACAGGATGGGATGGATAGAAGTGAATTTTAGTGGCCAGGGAAGACACAAGGAGAGATAAGGAGCTTTTCAGAGGTAAAAAGGTTAATTAATTAATTAAAGTGATTTAATTAATTAATTAAATATTAATAAAATGAAAGTCACTTTGGAGGGACAAGGAGAGAAAAAAGTATAAAGGGAAGGCAAGGGCCTCTTCTCATTCATTCATGTATGTTTATCAGTTTGATATCTGGCTTTAGCTAGTGAGCCCATCTCTTGGGGGTTTTGAGGGTTTTGACTTAACAAACCCTAGAGGACGATTCGGTGGTGAAAGATTCCACCTAGCTTGTCCCAAGCTTGGTATCAAAGATGCAATACTTTCCCACACCATTCTAGTCAGATCTACATCAGTGCAAGAGGTTCTACACAACCACAGGCACAGGAAGAGGAGGGTGCACCATTGGGGGTTTCCAGCAAGGGGGGCACACCATCCTTGGAGAGAGATTCGTTGTAGGATATTGGCAGGGCCGTTGAGGATTCTATCACTTGGGTTTTCATTACAGGGCCTTGGACATCAGATCTAGTGCTTTCCGAGATAGTTTTATGGCTCAGATTATTTCTTGAGCAATGGGGCGAATTGAAGAGAAGGAGGGTGTTTTTGAGATCCATATCTAGTCAGTTTGGAGGGGTTACACTTAAGATCTGACCTTGAGACTTCACATAGTGACTTGCAGTGTTCCGATCTATATTTCTAGAGAGTTTCAGAGCATTTGGAGGCCTCCTTCAGTAGGGATGAATTATCTAGGGCTTCAGTCATCCAGTGGGGCCAACCATTCAGTGGGGGATTTCAAATCTACAGAGATTGAGAAGGATCTTGGAGATTCAGGCACTTGGGTTGTTCTTACCATCACCTGATCTATCAGTTGGCATATTTCTTAGGGTGATTGGACACTTTTGGCAGCAGGGCCGAGTTATTAAGGGTTTCAGCCTTCTATTGGAGCATGACATTCTTCAGCTGGAGAGTTTGGCATTCATATCTTCTTGTATTGATCTCATTTCTTATTCATCCTTTGGAGGCATATTTTGTGTTAGCGGGAGCATTTGTAGTAGCTCTTATCTATTGTCTATCTTCTTGGCCATCTGTTGAGCATTCCAGATCGACATCTTCATTGTAGCAGATTTCTCTATTTTATGAATAAAGAAGAATTGAGATGTTTTGGCTTGTCTATCTTATTGCATATGGTTGAGGTATGTTCCATGGTTATCTCTTTCTATTATTTTCTGCATACACACATATAAACAAATCTAAAAAGTAGCTCAAAAAAGTGTTTGACGAAATACCACAACCAGGAAAAAGTTTTAAAAAGACACAAAAACAGTGATGATTGAAACTTTTTGCTAGATTGAAACCCTAACTAACTGCTAACGCTAGGAATGTTGACATCACCCTTGGTTATTTCATCTTGACGCAACAATGTTTCATTTTATAAGAAATTAAATAATGTTTAAAGCATTTATTGAATGAGGGATTGATGTGATACATTGATTGCTACATCATCTTGATGTTTATTGGTGGAGTGATATTATTTCATTGTTGTATTAACAAACATTGACTTCGTCAATATTTATTGTTATAATTGCTTATATATTGAATTTAGCAGATGATCTTTGATATATGAAGTACTAACCAAGATTTGCACGTATAAGTTTCTTGTTGCTTTGTCCCAGTCAGGTTCTTTTCTTTTTCTTTAGTTACTTCTTATTATTGGCTATTTAGCCGGATCTTCTGCTCAGTGGTGACTTGTGAGGAAGGATTTACACTTTTACTATATTATCCTTCACCTTCTCAAAACCCCAAGTCACCAGGAACGTCTCCCTTGGGCCTTACCAACCAAAATAGAAAGAACAATCCCATTGAGGTGACATTGGGTGGGATTGGTTCCTATTACACCAATTCGTTCCTTTGTCCTCTGACCTATTACCATAAATACAAACTGTGCGATAACATTTTGGCACCGTTGTCGGGGAACACTGAGTCAATTCTCCTCAAACGACAAATTTTTTTCGGTAAGCCTTGCCTCAGATGCATTATCTTACAAGCTTACCTGGCGACTCCACTTAGGGTGTTTTCCCTTATCTTTTGATAATTTCAAGAAAATTATCTCGCGACTCCACTGATGACGAAGCCAACAATGACTTCACAATGGGATCCCGGGAATTACAAGCCTTTAAACATGAGAAAAATTCCAGGATACCCACTACAAATGCCCCTGATATCTGAAAGATGGCTCCCTAGATTTACTGGTGACAATGGAGAAAGAGATGACTTTCATATGAATGAATTTTATTCTTATTTTGGACTCCATCCTATCTGTGATGATGTCGAATATGTGGTGATGAAAATTTTTCCCACCACTCTTCATGGGAATGCTAAAAAATGGTATGATAATCTTCCCAATGCTATAATCACCTCCATGAACCAACTAGAATAAGTCTTTCTCAAAGAATGGGGCATAAGATTGGGAGACATCTCAATACTACTAAAAAGACTCGAGCATATAATACAAAATGAAAATGAAACCCTATTTGACTTCCAGAGTATGTTTGAGGGCACTCTATGTCAGATTCCTAGAAGCCATTGTCCTGAAGACAAGTATATTGTCCATATCTATACCCATGTGCTCCTGGCGCACCTAGGTTTTCCCCTTAGTAAAAGGGGCCCAAGGACGCTCAATGAAGCTTACAGTATGGCTACAAGAATTGAAAAAAACATCTCCTTATCCGTGATAAAATTCCTCTTTACCTCAAGTGCTCTTAGTACGGAAAATTTGTTTGCCCGTGAGAAATTCATTGATGATTTCTAGGAAGAAAGGGAACAAACCATCATTCAACATCGGATTGTTGAAGACATGGCTAAGGAGATGGAACCTAATAAAAATGATGAAGTATCAACCTATGCTCCTTCCTCTGATGAAGCAATCCAAGAGCCTGTTTCTCCTGCACAACAAAAAGACGATGAGGTTAGTCACTTTCCTTTTAAGGATTCCAATGACACCTTGTTCCATGATTCAAAGAATGAAGGAGAAATGGAAGCCTTGAACGAAGTGGATATTCCTTGCTGTACAATCAAGGACAAAGGAGCAGTTCATGAGGATGAAACAATGATGCATGCTGAAAACACCAAAATCCTCAAAGCTCTTGCACAAGAAGAAACAATAAGTTACCCTTCTCCCCAAAATTTTGATAATTTTCTACTTTATGATTTGGAAAGGGAGGAGACAGATAAGAATATGAGTGTTTTGAATCCTCCATGTTGTGATACTGATACTGACATAGTTGATATTGATGAGTTCATACATGTTGGGAGAAGTAGGTGGGATATAGTTGGCTATGACATGGATCCCATCTATGACATTGAGAGTCATCTCCAAGCGTTGCCTTTACAAATATCACAGCAGGTTACTTTTGACCAGTGGCAACAAGGAGATGAAATGTTTACCCATACTTCTCAAACACCCAAGGATGAACTAGTACCTTGTTTTCGTGAAATTTTTCAATCTTACCTTGAGGGTTTTGATGAGTACTCCTCTGAGAACTTGGATTCTTTCCGCGAAGATGACTATCAACCACCACTATGCTCGGATTTTGATAGGAGTAAAAATGTTGTTTGCCTAAAGAAGGATTCTTATGACCCTTTTCTCCAACTACCTGCTATAACCTTGCCTCATTGTTTCATTAAAGGTATAGTTGGGAAGTGTGTCTTTTACATTGATATTCCTCTAAAGAAAACCCTAGAATGCAGGGGTTGGTCGAAAACTATGATTTTAGGTCTATCTTCTCAGTGTTTCAACCTTCCCTTGAGAGTTTGCCAATCCTCTGTTAGATCTTTGTCGATTCCTTCCGAAGATCCAGAGCGTGAAGACATCCTAGGTAGATAGTTTACCAACCCTCAGAGTCAATGTTCTGAACCTTGGACTTTTCATGACCCTTTTCAAAGGTGGATTGAATTCTTTCCTCAGATGTGGACTTGGCAAGATTTTATCCCTCCCACCCACCTCCATGAGTTAGACTTTATGATTTCGGATGATGTGATATATGTTCTAACCCATGTCATTTTTGTGATTGATTTATCACTGTTTTGGTTTATGATGAAGCACAAAGGCAGGTATTGTGGGACATTGTTGGATTGGCTTCACTCGTTGTTTGACTACACCAGACTTTCCAGCCAAAAGGTAAGTACAGGTAATAGTTTTGTTCTTACTTATTGATTGATTTGTCTTAATATATATATATATATATATGTATGCTGGGGTGGCATTACCACCCCAATTTTGTTATTGATACCCTTACCGAGATTGAGCAGGTCTACAGGTTAGGCCATAGATGCTAAGGTTCTCATGCACTCTACAGTAAGCACATGTCCTCGAGTTGGAGCTAGATGTTATCCCCTATTTTTAGGGATAACTAGGAGATCATGTCTCGAGGCCCACAGGTCCTAGACATGGAGTATCGAGAGCAGGATTGACCTGAGCATGGCCCTGGAGGGACCATCCTTTTCTTATTCCATCAGCTTTGTCTTGTCAACAACAACATCCATCACCATCGGCTTGGTCTTGTATCGGAGGAGGCTCTTGCTTCATGAGGTAATTGGTCCAGGTATCATGGCATGTGTCACTTTTGATCATTAAAACCTTTAAATATATGCATCTGATTCCTTTTATCTCTGACAACTGCTTGGATTTTACATTAGCCTACTTGACCATGCTTGGGGAGTTTGACAGGGTGCCCTAGAAAGACTGTACCCATAGGTTTTGGTTTTCCACCGGGGGGATTTCTGAAGAGCCATCATTCGCTCCCATCATACCACCACTTTTTTCATCTTATCTCTCACTCATTTATCCCATTCCCCTTGTTCGGGCATTGGATTGACTTGTTTGTAGGGTTGCACCTTATCTTGTGGGAAGAAGGGGATAAAGGCCCAGAAGGTAAAAACAACTGGTAAAAGATAAAATCCTAGAAATAAAACCTTGAGATGCTTCGCCCAGGCATCCACGAGAAGGCAATAAAAAGCCTCTCAGCAAGAAACAAGAGGGACCCAGAAAATAACAAACAAGACCTAGTCAAGAGGATAGGGGGTCTCATCATGAGCCAACCTATTATGTTCATGGGTACCTAACAGTATGACATTGCCACCATCTGGTTACCATGCCAAGGCAGTGACCTTTGGTTGCATGGCCAAGGAAAAGGGGGTCTCATCACGAGCCATCCTTCTTATCTCTGTGAAAGTACTTGTGGGTAATATTTTCAGCTCTGGTCACCATGCCAAGGCAGTGTCCTCTGGTTAGCCCTTGAATAAAAATAAAAGAAGAAGAAAAAGAAAAAGAAAAGAATAAAGGCAAGAACGGGCTTGGAAAAATTGCATCCATGACGGGTACAACTCGCCTTCTACAAATGCACCCACATATAACATTATGCATCCCTAGCTCTCACTCTACCCACATGTCTGGACATCCCCTAGCCACATCACCTCATTTACATGGCTTGGATGAAACCTTCTTGGATACTAACCCAATAGGACGACTTGTCCTTTTCTTCAATCTTGTATTGTAGGTTTTTGTAATATCTTTGAGCTATTGACCGATGTATCGGGGTTTTTTATGCATATGTTTGATAATATTAATGACGAAATCTGATTGACATTGCTATGATCCCTGTGACTAATGAGCCCTGTTATCCCCGATTTCTAGGGATAACTAGGAGATCATGTCTTGAGGCCCGTAGGTCCTAGACATGGAGTACTAAGAGTAGGATTGACCTAAGCATGGCCCTGGAGGGCCCATCCTTCTTATTCTTCATCAGACTTGTCCTGTCAGTAGCAGTAGCATCCATCACCATTGGCTTGGACTTGCATCAGAGAAGAATCTTGCTCCATGAGGTAATTGGTCTAGGTATCATGGTATGTGTCATGTTTGATCATTATAACTTTTAGATATATGCATCATGTTCCTTACATTTCTGACAACTGCTTGGATCTTACACTAACCCACTTGACGATAGTTTGGGGAATAAACGGGGTGCCCTAGCAAGCTCGTACCCATAGGTTTTGGTTAGTCACCAAGGGGGATTTGAAGAACCATCGTCCTCTCCCACCATATTATCATTTTACATCTTGTTTCCCATACATTCATCCCATTCCCCTAGTCCAAGCATTAGGATGACCTATTTGAGGGGTTACACTTTGTCCTGTGGGAAGAAGGGGCTAAAGGCCCGGGAGGTAAAAGAAGTTGGTAAAAGATAAAAGCCATAGGAAATAAAACCTAGAGATGCCTCGCCGAGGGATCCCCGAGAAGGCAATAAAAGGCCTCTCGATAAGAAACAAAAGGGACCCAAAGAAAAATAATAAAACAAGACCTAACCAAGAGGATGGGAGGTCTCATCACGAGCTG
The DNA here is from genome assembly GCA_009831015.1 of Picea engelmannii. Taxonomy (NCBI): domain Eukaryota; kingdom Viridiplantae; phylum Streptophyta; class Pinopsida; order Pinales; family Pinaceae; genus Picea; species Picea engelmannii. Next base: position 110,621 of record ML799567.1, read on the forward strand.
ACCCATTATGTTCATAGGTATCTAGCAATATGACATTGTCATTATCTGGTCACCACGCCAGGGCAATGACCCTTGGTTGCATGGCCAAGGGAAAGGGGGTCTCATCACGAGCCAACCTTATCATTTCTGTGAAAATACTTGTGGGTAACACTGTCAGCTCTGGTCACCATGCCAAGGTAGTGTCCTCTGGTCAGACCTTGAAGCAAAAAAATAAAGAAAAAGTAATAAATAAAAGAAATAACAAAGGCAATAAAGGGCTTGGAAAGAACTGCATCTATGATAGGTACAACTCGCCTCTTACAAAGGCACCCACGGACAATACCTGCCCCTGACATTCACTATGTATGGAAATCCTTAGACCATACCACCTCATGTTACATGGCTTGAATGATGTCCTTTGGAAACTTTCCTCTTCTTATGGATGCTGGCCCAACAGGGCACTTTGTCTTTTCTTCAGCTTTGTATAGTAGGTGAGTGTAATGTCTTTGAGCTATTAGATGATATGCTAGGGGTCTCATGCATGCATTTGATAAAATTAATGATGAAATATGATTGGCATTGCTATGATCCCGAGGACTAATGAGCCCATAGAGGGCAAAGTTTTTGATGTGCAGGACCATGCCTGATGGACAAGTACCAGTGGACCGGTACACATGGGGAGATGATTAGCTCAGACCTCCATGGGGCTGAAGAGCCCATAAGATGTTTGTTGGGATCCCATCAGGGGCAGAGACAGGACAATGATATGATGAGCCTTTGCACAGAAGGGAAAGAAGGATGTTCCACCCTGGACACTTTGGCTGAGCCTAGCATAGGGGGATGACCCACTTCAGATGGAACGTTTTCCTCTTGATGGATAGGATGTCACTCAGGAGATTCAGATGTCATATTGAGCATGTGGCAGTTTGATGGGATTACTGGCACATGTGGCAGCTTAGAGGATCCCTAAAAGGGATAACACCTTACTTCTGGATGTTGGACATGCCCAAAAAGGGACAATGTCTCCCTCAGAAGGGCTTGACGTCCCACCTTTTGCTCATTTTATGTCTTTTACTTAGCAGTTAATGTAAAAAATAGTATAATTTTTGGTAGTCATCCTTGTCGGCTGTTTTAATGACCTAATTTGTAAATTAAAGTTCATGGAATGATATATATTGAGGATGTTTTTCCCTCATTTGGACATAAAAAGAACTCACTCTCTTGTGAGATCTAATTTCTTGTGCCCTACTAGGGTAAATTTGGTGTTTAAGTGAGGCGCACTTGATCTTGGAGGATTTTTCTTGGCATTTATGGCATTTCTCTCAAGGAAGGTTTACAACTAGGGTTTGCTTATGCTTTCTTCATGACATGTAAGTGAATTTTCATGCAAAACTTCTTAAATGAATGGTTGTAGGTATAATTTCTTAC
>ML799567.1:130351-162794 GCA_009831015.1 Picea engelmannii
ATTGATGGATTTCGGCTATACGTATGCTCCTAACCTCATCCATCAGGGGGCATCTGTTATCACTGAAATTTCGTCTGCACATGGCGACAAGAACTCCACATCATCAAAACAGCAATGAAGTCACTCATGGCACTGAATTAATTCCACAGCACTCTAGAAGGGCAAAAAACTATACAAACTTGATGCGCGCACACATGCGCGGGACAAAAACGTGTTATCCGCGCATGCGTGCCCGACGCGCGACTGTCCACACAAAAAGCTGTGCATCTACTAATACGGCACATTAATTGCATAGGTCGGCCTCTTGACCGCCTACAGACCGACCCCCAAGGTGATTTGACCCTCAAATCAGATTCGGCTCTGCAAAAACGGTGGATTAAATGACCTAAGTGAACCCTAATGCGCCCCTATTCACACCTGGAGAAGGTTACAAGACCGCCCCTGAAACTGCTATAAAAGGCTGTGAGGGCTCACTGTTTCAACGGGGAATTTGAAGCATCGTTATGCTGTCCAAATGATTCAGAGCTTAGCCTTTGACAAACAATTCATCAACAGTGTAACCCGGAGTTCTTTCATCACTCAGTTCAGTTCTATTCAGTTGTAAGGAAAGCATTGTGTTGAGGGCCCCGAAGAGCCTTCCGCTGGAGGGAGAAGGAACCCCTGGTCCCTCTCTTCTGCGTGCGCTCTGGTTTCAATAAAGCACCTACCTGAAACCTTTGATGACACTTGTGTCTGATGTTTAATGTTCCTTGTCTATTTTTGTAATGTTATTTGCTTTTAGGTCGTAGTTAGATTATAGTTTGTTTCTGTTTCTGTTAACCCTTTTTGCTCCATAGCATCCTGTTCTGCCTTGCCAAGCCCAACAGGGCATGCTAGCGTTCCCATTTATACTCACCCGGTGATGATTCGAACGCGAACACACTGTCCTATCTCTGCCATCCCAACAACCATCTGATGGGCTCTCCAGCCCCATGGAGGTCTGAGCTAATCATCTCCCCATGTGTACCGGTCCACTGGTACCTGTCCATCGGGCATGGTCCTGCACATCAAAAAAATTTCCCTCCATGGGCTCATTAGTCCTTGGGATCATAGAAATTTCAATCATATCTCATCATTAAATTTATCAAATACATGCATAAAACCCCTAGCAGATCATCTAATATCTCAAAGACATTACACTGACCTACTATACAAAGCTGAAGAAAAGACAAAGTGCCCTGTTGGGCTAGCATCCACAAGAAGAGGAAAGTTTCCAAAGGATATCATTCAAGCCATGTAACATGAGATGGTATGGTCTAAGGATGTCCAGACACAGTGAAGACAAAGGGTAGGTATTATCCATGGGTTCCTTTGTAGGAGGCGAGTTGTACCTCTCATGGATGCAGTTCTTTCCAAGCCCTTTTATTGTCTTTATTATTCCTTTATTCATTACCTTTTTTTTTTCTTTTTTTTTCAAAATCTGACCAGAGGACACTACCTTGGCGTGGTGACCAGAGCTGATAGTGTTACCCACTAGTACTTTCGCAGAAATGATAAGGCTGGCTCATGATGAGACCCCCTTTCCCTTGGCCATGCAACCAAGGTTCATTGCCCTGGTGTGGTGACCAGATAATGGCAACGTCATACTGCTAGATACCTATGAGCATAATGGGTCGGCTCGTGATGAGACCTCCCATCCTCTTGGTTAGGCCTTGTTTTATTATTTTTCTTTGGGTCCCCTTTGTTTCTTATCGAGAGGACTTTTATTGCCTTCTCGAGGATCCTAGGGCGAGGCATCTCTAGGTTTTACTTCCTATGGATTTTATCTTTTACCAGCTTCTTTTACCCCCTGGGCCTTTAGCCCCTTCTTCCCATAGGACAAAGTGTAACCCCTCAAATAGGTCATCCTAATGCCCAGACTAGGGGAATGGTATGGATGTATGGGAGACAAGATGTAAAATGATAGTATGGTGGGAGCAGGTGATGGCTTTCCAAATCCCCCCTGGTGGATAACCAAAACCTATGGGCACGAGCTTGCTAGGGCACCCCATTAATCCCCCCAACAATGGTCAAGTGGGTTAGTGTAAGATCCAAGCAGTTGTTAGAAATGTAAGGAACCTGATGTATATATCTGAAAGTTATAATGATCAAACATGACACATACCATGATACCTGGACCAATTACCTCATGGAGCAAGAGTCTTCTCTGATGCAAGTCCAAGACGATGATGATGCATGTTGCTGCTGCTGACAGGAAAAATCTGATGAAGAAGAAGACGGATGGGCCCTCCAGGTCCATGCTCAGGTCAATCCTGCTCTCGGTACTCCATGTCTAGGACCCATGGGCCTCGAGACATGATCTCCAAGTTAGCCCTAGAAAATGGGGATAACAAGCATGAGGCCTTGCTTTAGCAACACCGAAGTGAGCCTCTTTCCCCTAGGGTTTTGATTTTGGGGCCCTGCCATAGCAACACTTCAGAACTCTTCCCTCTAGTCCTTAGCCTACCTCCTTCAACCCTTGTGTCCTCCATTAAATTGACTCCATTTACCCTTAGGCACTGATCTTAGACCTCCAGCGTTGAAGTGAAAGTGATCGAACAACTCTCTAAACTTTTTGCTAGATTGAAACCCTAACTAACTGCTAACCCTAGGAATGTTGACATCACCCTTGGTTATTTCATCTTGACATAACAACGTTTCATTTTATAAGAAATTAAATGATTTTTAAAGAATTTATTGAATGCGGGATTGATTGGATACATTGATTGCTACATCATCTTGATGTTTATTGGTGGAGTGATATTATTTCATTTTTGTATTAACAAACATTGACTTCATCAATATTTATTGTTATAATTGCTTATATATTGAATTTAGTAGATGATATTTGATATATGAAGTACTAACCAAGATTTGCATGTATAAGTTTCTTGTTGCTTTGTCCCCAAGAGGTGCTTTTATTCTTCTTTAGTTACTTATTATTGGTTGTTTAGCCGTATCTTTTGCTCGATGGTGACTTGTGAGGGGTGATTTACACTTTTACTTTATTATCCTTCACCTTCTCAAAACCCCAAGTCACCAGGGACGTCTCCCTTGGGCCTTACCACCCAGAATAGAAAGAACCATCCCATTGAGGTGACATTGGGTGGGATTGGTTCCTGTTACGCTAGTTCATTCCTTTGTCCTCTGACCTATTACCATAAATACAAACTGTGCGATAACAGGCATGACCAACCATTCAAAAAGGCCTTCCTTTGACTTGAAGGTAGTCTTCCATACATCTGTCTGTTCTATCGGGACCTAGTGGTAGCCAGACTTCAGATCAATCTTACTAAAGTATTTGGCCCTCATGAGTTGATCAAGGAGGTCATCGATTCAGGGAATTGGGTACCGGTTTCTGACTGTGATTTTATTCATAGCCTGGTAATCAATGCAGAGTCACTAGGTTCCATCTTTCTTCTGTACTAGCAAGATTGGGATCCTGTAGGGTGATGAGCTGGGATGGATGTGCCCCTTGTGGAGTAGCTCTTGGATCTATCGCTTGATTTCCTCATTCTCTAACAAAGAGCGACGATAGACTGGCCCATTGGGCAGTGGTGCGCCGGGGGTCATATCGATGGGGTGCTTGACCTGGCAGTGCAGAGGTACCGTGGTAGGTGAGGATAAGATATATGAGTATTCTTCCACGACCTTGTCTACTTGCTTCTGTTGTGTGGAGAGGTCGGCCATAGAGACCCTGGATGTGGCTGTGATCTTTCGCTTATTCTGAGAGCGAATCACAAAGAAGACAAACTTCCTCATCTTAGAGATGACCTTCCTGCATTGCTTAGCAGAGATCAAGGAAATATCACTAGGTGGGACTGCCTCAGGTATCCTATACAATTTCCTGTTCAAAGTAATAATAACACTACGAGGCCTAGACTCCTATACAGCATGACGTTTCCATAAATAAGGTTGGCCCGAAAGAACATCACAAACTTTGAGAGGAGAAACATCACATAATACCTTGTCTTTGAAGGGCTTGATGTTGTATGAAAGTCAACACTGTTGGCTAACATGGAGATCACTTCCTTGGTGGAGCCATCCAATGGTGTAGGGTTGTGGGTACAACATTGTCAGTAGGGCCAGCCGTTTGATGACCTCTGCTGAGGTGAGGTTCTTCTGGCTACTTCTATCAACGATGAAGTGCAGTGGGGTTCCTTTTACCCACATCTGTGAATGGAAGAGGCGCTCTCCTTCTTCTGGCTCGTCTGGTTCACTAGGTTGGAGCTTGGTGGTAGAAACAGTGGCACTGGGATCCACATCAATGATCTGTCTTCCCCTTTCTGGTTCTGGATCAGAGTCAGAATCCGCATCTAATTCTGAGGCTTTGACTTCGGCCACCAATGACTGCTTTGAGCGACAGTCAACAATGTTATGCCAAGGGCTCTTATGGAAGTCGCACTACTTCCTAGTATCTTTCTCTATCCTTCTGGTGTCCTTCTTTGCTTGCGGCTTGGACTGGTTGTCCTAATACTGCCCATATTTTCTCTGTCCTTTGTTCTGTGGGTAGGTTCCACCCTTTACTGGCTTTTGTTGCGAGGGGTTGCCATGCCCAAATTGCCGCATCTTTTATTTGAGCTTCTGCTCGATTTTGACGGCATATCAATAGGATGCACCCAAGGATGAGATGTCCAGAAATTCCATTTCAGTCTGGATGTATCTATGCAGAGAACTGTGGTACTTGAGCACCAGATGTCACTCTGAATCTTTGATACGCAGCTTGGTGCACAAGGTATGGAAGATATTTGTGAAATCTAACACTGCTTGGTCCCTTTCTTGCCGCAGTGTAGTCCATTTGGTATACAGGTCGTCATAACTTCTGACAAGGTAGTATTTTTCCTTAATAGCATCCCTGAAGGATTTCTAGGTGGCTGTGACTGATAATGAGGGTTCCTCTGTTTCCTTTTGCTCACATAAAGTTTCCCACCAATCTTTGACATGGGGAACGGCTTTGAGGACTGCAAAAGTAATATTTTCTTTATCTGAAAATTTATGGATAGAAAAATACCCTTCTAGTAGATTCAACCATTTGTCTACAACATCTGTGTCTATATGACCTTCAAATATAGGAATATCTAATTTTATTTGTACCTTGAAGGGGGCAGTGCCTCCGCTCGAAGAAGATGCGTTGCCTATTGGTATCCGCCGAAGGATTTGTGCAAAACTATCCATCATCTCATTCCTCTGTTGTGTGAGGGCTTCCTCAATTAACAGTTTGAAAGGATCTCTTGTCCCATTATATTTCTTTTCTCCTTCCATGAGAGGTCACTTGGGCATGTGAGAGATTTTTTTCTCAAGAGAAACAAGCTTGAGACCCAACTCTTTGTACTCTGACCTCGTTGGTGACATGCATTAAGACGACAAGGAGCAGACCTCTCTGATACCATTGATCCAGATTTTATGAGAAGAAATAAATGAATACAAATTATTAACAGGTGCTTAACACAAAATAACAGATATGCAGTAAAACTGGTTTTCTATTCAATAATGAAATAAGATGAAACTGCAAAATGCAGCGGAAACAAGCTTGCTGGAATGGTGGCGGCTTATCTCTGAGAAGAGATGTGATGGTTGCGCTCATTCGCAAATAGAAGATTACAATGAGGATTTGAAGGCCTTTTTACAATAAACAGAAATGCCAAAAACCCTAGACATCCAAAAACCTAACCCTAGGAGATGAAGCGCCAAAAGTCATGTGGGCCTCGTTTGGGTAAGTTAGTACATTAACTTCCCGGGTTCGTAACTTTTGCATATGATCTCCGTTTTAGGCGCATGATAGCCCGTTGGAAAGGTATCATAGAGGAGATTCATTTTGGGGCCTCAATCATGTTGTATAATATCATTGAGTTGGTACAATCCCGAAAAACCTTCATTTAGGCCCTCAAAATGGCCCCGGAAATTAAAACTGCTAAAAATAGTAAAATGCCAAAATTGTCAAAAAACTGTTTTGAGCCAACTGGAAAATGTGGGTGGCCACCGATATCCATCTGGATCAGAGGCATCCTTGGTGGCCCAAAGGGATGAGTAATATAAGGATGAGGACAAAGGAATACCCCGCCTCTCACTGGTCACCAAAGTCAAAGGTGTCTACGTCTGAAGAATTGAGGCAATGAAGAGTGTTGATGTACCTTCCTGGAACAATAACAATTTAGCATGCATATAACAATTTCCAAGTACCAAAATGATAGTAAAAGCCTCAAAAGACGTTAGACACTCAAAAAATATAGTAGCTGAAGCAAATTTGCAGCAATTTATCAGTTTATAACAGCAATAAATGTTTTGTAACAGCCACAAGAATTAGTGCTCAAAATTGCAAGAAAATACCATGGAAACTTAGCATTTATCAAGTAGATTATTTAACAATTATCACAAACAATTTCTGAGTGAGTTAGATGTGAGTTTTGTAGGTGTATGCAGAAAATTAGTATGGATTAGTATGGCTGTAGCAGTGATTTGTAACAGCAACAAGTTAGCTAGTGAAATAGTCAAGGCTAGAGTTAGCAAATGCTAGTAAGATATTCAAAGAGAGAGTTTGAGTGTTTGTTTGACCAATCACTCACAAAAGCAAGTGGACAAGTGTCTTTTTGGGCTTATGGAGTCAATAACAACGGAAATATAACTTGGGAAAAACAACAATGGTAATACTTGTCAAAGGAAAGAGGTGGATGCAAGAGGTGTTGGCACTTCAAGGCCTCAAACATCGAAGTTTTGAAGAAGAATTTACTAGGCAATAAACACTTTTAGGCCATAGCACACCTTCTTTCCTTAGACTTTTGAAAAATATATTATGCAATAAGCAAATAGAGTGAAGCTAGTAGAGTGATAGCACTTTAGGGCTCTAGTGGTCACTTCTAAACAATGTGTACTTGACAAATTTAAACAAGTAGAAGAGCTAGAGAGAGAAAGAAGCACCTTATGTTTCTCTCCTAGGGTTTAAGCAAGCAATTTCATAATATTCAACATGAAATAAGTAAAATTTACCACAGGCATTTATTACATGAACAAAATTACAGATTTTCTACTCACTTCACCAAGAATAATCAAGCTAAACCCTAGTTGGAGACCTTTCCAGCATGAAAATAGCTAAGATACATCACCAAAACGCCTCCCCAAGAGATGTGCACTAGTTATTTCAGGCTTCAGCCAATAGCCCTTAAAGAGGGCAAAAATTTCAGTCCACAACTTGTGCATGATGAGTTATGATGAGAAATGAATTCATCTAGCCATGATTATATGGGAAATCCTGCCTTATTTACCCAACAGTTGTGTCTTTTCACAAAACAAAGCCTACATGTCAATTTGTTCTTAAAATTCAAAAATTAAATCAATTTTCACAAAATAAACCTAACGAGGGTGACATCATCCTTCCTAGGGTGACGTTAGGCCTTCTCCATGAGAGGTTGAGGTCATATAGTAGAGAATTGAGCCTCCAAAGGCCTATTTCCATGCCACATGTGCCAAAACTATGGTCCAACATCTGCAAGTGCCAAACCCTAACCCTAAGTGACGTCATGGGCTACTAGGGTGACATCCAAGGCCTTCTAAGGCCAACATCTATGTGGGGAAGGGTGGCAAATCCTTGTCAAGGCCTACCAGGGTGCCTCCAAAGGCAACATTCTCTTCCTTCACTGTGCAAACTGGTCATCACGATATTGCCACAGACATGGGGTCTCTGCATCCATCCTTGGGCTTCAAGCCCTCATGAAGGTCTGAATTGATCATCTCCTCATGAATACCTGTCCATCGGGAAAGGGCCTTAAAGGAAAACATATATGCCCTCCAGGGGTCCATGAGTCACAAGTATCATAACAGGTAAGACACATCTACTAATCAAACCACCCAAAGATGTGCATCAAACCCCCCTTTTCAAACTGAACAAATGCTCAAAGATGTTATACAATTTGTCAAATTTAGGTGTGGGATGGATCTCAAGGAATCCTATTGGGTCAATCATTCCCTGGGTCCAAGGCGTTTCCCAAGTGGAACCTATCTAAGTCATGTGTGCATGTGAAGTGGAGTGGGGTGAACTTCTGGGCATGGGGTTCATGACATACAGGGGTTTGTATTGTCTCATTTATGGGTGCCTTTGTAGAGGGTGAGTTGCTCTTCGTCCGCGATGCAACATTTTTCCAAGCCCATTTATTGTCATTAATTTATTAAAGTCCAAACACTAGGTATTCCCCAAGATAAATCAAGGGCAGAGGGAAATACCACAGTGTCACTTAAAAGGAGAGGTCCACAAAGTTCCATAGGGTAATCATCAAAGTGTTATAATGCACTCATGTTAGTCTTTCATTCAAGTGGGATATTTATTATATGTTTGATCTTTTGCAGCTCTTCAATTCTTTTAAGAGAAGCAGTTCATTGTTCTCAAGACTTGTCTGGGCAAGCATCTAGAAGGTTTATATTTTAGGATTTTATCTTTTGCCAATTACTTTTTCCCTCTGGTCCTTTATCCCCTTAGGCCACCAGGGACGCCTCCCTTGGGGTAGAGTCTCTCTTACTCCTAAAATAAGGGGATTTCCTATTGAGGTGGCAGTGATAGGATATCCCATTGTTACGCTAATCTCCCTCACTTTCCTTGGGCTTTGGGAAAGTACAAATTTCACGATAACACAAACTAAGGGTTTAACAAAAGCACTGAATTAGAAAATCACTTTAATACTATAACAACCAGCAAGAGGGAGAATTTACAGTGGGTATTTACGATGATGATGAACTGTTTGACATAATTCATGAATAAGAAGAACACTAAAAACACTACAACACCAATAAGAGGACTTAATATTGGTATTTGGGTTGGTTTTTCAAGTGTTTGACAAAAGTATTGAACCAATAACACACTCAAATCATAACAACAACAGAGGAGGGGTTATTATAGTAGGTTTTGGGTATATCATCTAAGTGTTTGACGAAAGTTATGTGCCAAACAATTACTAAAATATTGCAATAGTAAGTGGAAATTCATACCATCAGTAGGGAGGGTTATTACATTGGATGATGTGACATGACCATTGATGAGGATACACACCCTCCACCTTTATTGCACCTATTGGATGATGAGACGTGGCCATTGGAGCTTCACATGCCCTCTTGGAGCATGACATCACCACACGTGTGACCTAGGAGGGCATTGTATTGGTTTATTACCATGATTTGGCATTGTTAGAGGCTATTTGAGGGGTCAGATGCACTTATATTATGGATCATTGTTTTCTTATCACATTATGTGGACACATGCGCTAGAGTTACCTCATAAATGAAGTTATCGCTCACTTGAATCAAGAAAAACTCTCACACTTGTGAGATCACCACTACTTGTCTTCTCTTCTCTTATTTTCACTGTGGATTATGTGCACCTTTGGATGGATGTTTTCTTTTGTTAATGATGGATTCTTCATGAAATATGGTTTCTTCATGCTATGCACCTTGACTAGTAAGTGTTTTCTTATGTACATGTGATGTTGTTTGGTAAATTTTGGTAAATTCTCTATTATAGAGTTAATAGTTGCATGTTGTCATAATCATCCTTGAATGATCTTGAAACCCTAAGGAAGGATTAAGAGAGGATATCCCTTTCCCTTGTTGTATTAACCTTGGCTTTGTTGAAGCATTCAAGATTTTCCTTAAGGGTTACAAGAGGCTATTCCCTTGAGGTTTATCTTGGCTAGGATTTAGTTCTAGTGATTAGGAGTGGTTATGCCCCTAGGGTTTAAGACCTAGTTTCCATCATTCTCTTAGCTAGACAAATTAGAAGAAGTGGGACAACACCTAGGGTTTATGAGAGGATAAACCTTAGCGGCTTTTCCTTTGATGTTTAACCTAGGCTTATGAGAGGATAATCCTAGGGTTTAAACCCTCACCTCTTCTCTTGCACTTACTCTCCTTTGAGTGCCTTGTATTGACTCCATTTTCCCTAAGAAAGAAAATAGCACTAGCCTTTGTGATTGCAAGTGATGATTAAAAACCTAATATTAGCTAAAATCTCTCCCCTTCTCTCAAGCTACTTGGCAATGAAATCACTAACCTTATCCTAACTCAATGCTTGGCAAACGTAGTATATTTATTGTTGTTGTTATACAAGGTTTGCTACAGCCATTAGGGATTTACTAATTGTTGATAACTTACATAATATTGGGGGAAATTCAATTCAGAAATATTATTTGATGATTGGATATTGATCTACTTATCGAGGGATTAATTCTGAAATATAATTGCTACATTTTCTGGGATGATTTCTTGCTGCTGTTGAAAATTTTCCTTTGCTGATATACACTGGTTTGCTGCTGCAATTTTAAAACAACAATTAGTTTTACTTGATAGCTAGCATCTAGAGGTGATTGGTAGTTTATTTAACTTGGTAATTGACTATTTAATTCATTGGAATACTTCTTGTTTCGCATAGGTCAACCAATTACTTCATATAACCAATTTCACCCTTTCTATCCTTCTAGAGCTAGCCTATCTCATTGAGTGACTAGGATAGGGGGGCCGTAGACTTGCCTCTAGCTTGCTATAGGATCCCTTGATTTCACAAGGGAAGCATCCCTTGTTTTGGAGCCCCACCAAACACTAAAATGAGGGGAGTATTTGTCTAGGTGACAATGACAAGTACTTCTAATTGTTACACAATATTGGCATCTTGTGAAGGGCTTTGCACAAGTACAAATCCCATGATAAAAGATATCATTCATCACATGATACAAATTATTAATATATGCTTCTGCTATGTTGCTTTAAATGTTATCCCTTGAAAAGCAACAAAGTCATTCACATTCAAATAAAGTGGTGTTCTGTTTTCAAGTATGAGCAGATATAGTCATGGAATTAATGCAAAGCAATTTCAAACTTATGTTTGAAAACCCAACATGAGAGATAACTTGTCAAAACTATTAAATCTAAGAATTATCATAGTTATTAGTGTGCTTACCATAGATAAATTCACCAATAAATCTGATTACTAGATGCACAAGTGTATCCAATTGCTTGTCATAAAAAGACTTCAAACCTTAGTGCCTAGAAAATCAAAGGTATGCTGCCACATAAGTATTCATTGTTGCAGTAAGCAATAAACTCAGCATTAGGTGCATTCAAAGGAATGGAGTAACTTAGCTTCGTGGAAATTCAAGAAACATTGCAACATTTATTTGTAACCAAACCATTCAAAGTGAACCGTAGTTAAGTTATAGTGAGTTGTCACCATATCATATTACCCAAGGGCTTAGATCTAATTTGTGTGAAACCCATCTCAAAAAATGCGTTCAGTTATGAAAGAAATCCAATTAAAACCACTTAGAGATCCACAAAGAATACATGCCACAGAAAATTCCTGCATAAGGTCTGAAATTAAAGTGAATTCTTAAATTATTTAAAGCAGGTCATTCAACAATTTAAAGCATCGTTTGGATGCCCAGGGTTGATTTAATCACATCTATGCAGCAACGATTTGAGAGAAAACATATTGAACAGTGGAAAATGAATCAGGAATTATGTTTAAATGCTTTCTAGCCAAACGTTATATTTAAAACCCTCAACTCTATCTAGATGATTCACTTCAGATTAGTGAGACCACTAAAATGAATTGCAGCTTCATCAATTTTCAGTAAACAAAAAGATTTCAGATTGATTCTTCCACCATCATTTGCAAATCGCTTAGGAATGATTTGTTTAAAGTGTTTAACAAATAGGAAACTCTTATGCTTAGCTCTAGAAAAAGGATAAACACCATGACATTTAGAAGCACTCGATCAAGCAATTAACATTTGAAAAATCGCTATAAACCACGCCAAGCCTATCATTATACCATCAAATTTGCAAGCACTCTAATTAAAAACTGTTTAAAACCATGAGATATTTAAGTTATGATGAAAATGTTTTGTTTCTTTAAGGGAGTGTGTTTCAAATCTATGTAGAAGATATGAGTTAAACCCTTAAGACTTAGATCTAAACAAAAGGTGCAAATTGACTTAGATTAGAATGAATTTGAGAGGATGACTTGAAGGAAAACCCAAGTTAAAAGCCAAATATTGAATTTGTTCACTTAAATAAACTTGGAGATACAACCTAGCTCTGAAAAATCAAAAGATATAAACCCTAGATCGCTTGCAAACAAAAATTAAAGGAAAAAATGAATGATAGGCTAGAAAAAACAAGGAAGGTCGATGTCTTGTCCCACTTGGGAAATGGGGTCACTTGATCAAACCTTGAGTGATGTTCTTTACATCTTCATTGCTTGAAGTCACTAGCAACATGAAGGATTGCTAGATGATTTCAAGCTAAGATACTTAATGCACCATAGATATCTAGGAAAGACTAATCTAAAATAGACTTAACCTAAGTACTACAACAAATATTCTAACTAGCACAAAGTAAAAGGGTAGAACCATAAAAATTATTTTCTCTAAACAATGATTTGTAATGTTCCCAACCAATATTACTTGGAACATTGAGGTTTTTATGTGTTTTTTGGTTGTGGTATTTTGTCAAACACTTTGCAGATTTTAGTGTTCGAGAGTTTCGCTGGGGTTATGGTGGTAGTTTTATTGTGTGTTTGCAGAAAGTAAATGATGTATATGTAAAATGGCATATAATCAACAAGATGCAATACAAGTAACACAAGGGTAAACCACAAATACCTTAGATATGATTTTATTTATAACAATAGCTGACCTCATACAAAATGGAGCAGATCTGGAATACATATAATAGAATAGAGTGTGTGGCCGATGATGCCCCCAAGATACAATAGAGAGATGAAGATATAGGCTTCCAAAAGCCTCCTCAAGTTGTACACCAAAGATTTGGAAGATCCAACTCGACCCTAGCTGAGATGTGATATCCTCTCTAGCACAATGTGCCCCCTACTGGCTGTAGCAAGCCAAGAAATTGGCCTCCAAGGATATGGCCTCTGAATCAATGTAACCAAATGCTAATAGGTAGATAGGGGATTAGAGAAACCCTTTGATGAATCTCCTGACTATTGGGTGAGATCTCACCCTTCAAAACGCCAGATCCAAGATGAAGAATGCACCCTCCTGAAGAGAAATACGCCCCACTGGTAGATAGACTGAAATGGATGAAGAAATTAGAATTTCTTTGTAAAGAGTCAAGTTGTAAAAAATCAAAGTTGCATGTCTAGGTCAAATTCAAAGTTGTCAAGTTTGTTTCATGTTGCATGTTGCATGCATGACATGCATGTCTAGTTGCATGTCGCATGCATGACATGCATGTCTAGTTGCATGGTGCATGTATGACATGCATTGTATGCATGCATGTCATGTGCATGTTAAGGAGCTCACATGCATATCATGTCAAGGGCAAGTTCCTAACTGAAGTGCTTAAGTTCATTTCTAATTTTGGATGCTGAGTTAAAGTTCAGTTCTAATTTTGGATGCTGAGCTAATGTTTAGTTCCAAATCTGATGGCTGAGTTAAGTTCAGCATGCACTCATGCCTCTAATTCGAACCTCCTCCTCTATACCTCTTGTAATGTCCCCCACCTCTTGATGAAGAGGTCTGGGGACAAAGTCAACCAGAAGACATTTCTTAAACATAACATTCTATTACTGAGTTGACTTTGTGTGAAAAAGGATAACTCAATGAAAGAAAAGAAAAGATGAGTTAAGGTTAAGAGTTAACCCTAGGGGTTAACTAACTCAATAGATGTATAGAATGGATCTATAAAGGAAAGGGTAGGGCGCACTTCTAAGGCATTTTGGATTAATATCTTATTTTGCATTGGAGTTCTTGAGCACAAGTAGTTTTGAGGGTTTTGGGTCTAAAACCCTAGAGATCAACTCGGTGGTGAAATATCCCACCTTTCTTGATCTAGGCTTGGTCCTGGAGGTGAAATAATCTTCCCACACCATTCTACAGTGTTGCAGGGATTTGATCTACAGGAAGATTTCAGGCTAGTGTGCAACCTAGGGGGTTCCCAACTAGGGGGCACACCACCTTGAGGAGATTGATTCGATCTAGAGAAAGGAGGAGGATTCTTGGTAAAGGAGCATCTGGGTTTTATTCGTATGGTCCATAGCATCATTCGTGGTCTATTACGAAGGAGATTATCCTAACAATTTATTTCCTAGAGCTTGGCATGAATTGGAGGAGAGAGGGGCGCATTGCAAGAAGAGGTTATCATTGTTTACTGGTCCAGATATTCATAGATTGTCTTGATATTTCATCAACTTGTTAGTATTGGCCCAATCTATAATCCAAGAGATTTTGGTGGCATTTGGAGGCTCCTAGAAGGGAGAACGAAATCTCATTGATTCAGTCAAACTAATAGAGGGTTTGCTTAGTTGGAGGAGTAGGACTTCTCCATTCAACTTGAAACTTGGCTCGGTGGATTCTAATAGCCCGATCTACATTCTGGGAGAGTTTGGAGGGATTTGGAGCTCAGAAAGAGGAGGGACGAAACTTGAGGGTTCATCAACAGCCAGAGCAATGTGCCACTCAGCCAGTTGGAGGGGTTCTGCAATGTATTGATGGGGTTCTCTTATCTTCAATCTTATCTTGCATGATGTTAGCCTTTGGAGGCTTGGATCTCTTCTCAGACAACCTTTGGGAGGCTATTATCTTTGTATTGATTATTACTGTATCGGTTGGCAGCCCATTTTGATATTATAGGGGTTTTCTTCTAGATTTGCAGATCTCTTGTGCAAGGGATCTCTCTACTATCTAAATAAAGTTTAGATCTAAGATTATTGGTCCTATGCTGGTGTTCTTTGTGTATCTTGTCTTGTTTATGATTATATGCTTCAGATCTATTATTCCAATGCTTAATCAACATCAAATAAACCCTTAATGCACATCTTCATGAGTAAACTTGCAAATACATAGGCAAACATAGAAAACAATAAAGAGTTAGTGTTCCGAGCAAAAAATTTGGCTCGGGAACATTACAATGGTATCAGAGCATTGATCCTCCTAGCTTGTGGGCATTAGCACATGCAAACGTTTAGTGGTATTTACATGGGCAGGCACAGGAAACCAATAGGTGAGACAGAGGCAGAAATGGAGGGGTCAAGTGAGACAATGAGCCACATATTCTAGCAGGTTTCTCCAAGGAGTTACAACACTCCATAAATATGACACAGAGTACCCTTGTACATCATCTATAGGAAAACTAGGAAGCAGTGCACAGGGGACAGGTGGAAATGACAGATACTCTGGAAAGAGTGAATGCCAACCATGAGAGATTGTCACAACTCCTGATGCAAATGACTCATGTAGGGAAGGGTCCGGAGGTTTATGCAAACAAAGAAGCTAGTGGATCTCATGTGGGGACTAGACCTCAATAGGAGCATAACCCTCGTTATCACATTGAGGGACAGAGCTATGGAGGTGGTGCACCTCAGGGGAAAACACACAATAGGACCACCCCTAGGCCCTATCTACCTACATTCTTGGATAATCAGCCACAGTGCAACTATGAGGATGAGATTGAGGACAACTTTGAGCAGTATACCAGGGAGTATCATGCCTTAAGTGCAGGTTTCCATAGACAAGTCACGCTGGACTAATATTGTGGAATCAAGTTTCGGGGTAAGCCTAAACAGTATCAAAGGCCCAACTATGAATTGGAGCCCAGGGCAGGCAAGATAGAAATTCCTTATTTTGATGGATCTTCTAAGGTGACTGCACAAGCATGGGTGCAGAAGCCGGATACCTAACTACAACTTAACCCCATGAGGGAGATGGATTCCATCAAATTTTCCACCATGTACTTGGAGGGAAAGGATCATGATTGGTGGTGCCATGGGTTGACCACACAAGGTCACAATCGGATCACGTCCTATATAGATTTCACATAGAGGCTCATTGACAGGTTTGACCAGGGGGACCGTGAGCTACCTTTTAGGGAGATCACACAACTCAAACAGAGAGGATCACCAGAATTTTACATAGAAGAGTTCCAGAGACTAGCAGTGATGGTATAGGATGTGTCTCAAGTGAGACTTATGATTCTCTTCACAGAAGGGTTGATGGAGCCCTTGAGGGGTTGGGTCAAGGATTTAAGCCTACCAACTTGCATGATGCCATTTGGAAGACCAGGGACTTAGGATCAACAACAAAGACGAGATTCACCCTTAGACCTCCTAACCAAGGGGGTTTGAGACCAAAGACCTCCTATGAACAAAGGAGGGAGAGAACCAAGGGGGTTTGATCGAGGAAGGGGTAGGATGGATGATCCCACTAGGAGGCAATTGAGGAGGAAGCAATTGTGCTTCACCTGTAAGGAACCATGGGACCCAACACACAAATACATGGTTAAGGGAAAATCCCACTACATTGAGGTGATCTCATATGATGAGGAGGATGAAGATTTCGTCCAACTAAAGAACATGGAGGTAGAAAACCCAAGACAAGCAGAAGAGGAAGATGCAATTCATGGCCTTACAACAGATGAGAAGGTGACACTTTCATCCATCAACGGGGTACCTAAATTTAACACTTTCAGTATGAGAGGGGTGCTACAAGGGTAGGAGGTCTCAGTTCTCATTGATGGAGGTGCCTCACACAACTTCATTGACTCAACCCTACTGCAAAGAAGACATATACCGACAGTTGAGTTTGAGGTATTTCGTGTGGAGGTAGCAGGGGGTCGCACCATGCCTTGTGAGAGATACATTCTGGGAATGAAACTCATTTTGGGAAGGCATGATTTGGCACATGATTTCTATGTTATGGACCTTCCATACACCAACATCATCCTTGGAGTACAATGGCTTAGTACATTGGGGCCAATCACCACACATTACAAAACCATGGAAATGTCCTGTTAGCACTCGGTAATTTATTTGGGATGCATCAAAGAAATGCCAAGGTAAACTAAAAACCAACTTTAGGTTGGATTCTGACCCTTCCAACAAGAGAGGGCTCTCTCAAACATGTAGAGACCAAAAATATCCAAAAATATCTGGCAATGGATATGCAGAGGTCATATTCTGCAATAGGATAGGTTTTTTAAAATAGGGTTGGTAGGACAAACAAGAGAACAGGGCCATTGGGCAATGGGGTCAACTCCTAAAATCATATGAATATTTATAAGCTATGTATTCCTATTTTAGATTTTCAATATCTTCCTTTAACATGTCAAGCCAGCTGGGCTGATTTTCTTCAATGCTTTTGATTGTTCTAACTTTAGCCTCTTCCTTTCATTGTTTTTTCCTTTTGCTTACACCGGCTTGTGTGTTGTATCCATCTGCATATCCATTAATAATCAAATCCTTCATAATAGGATTTAGCCTGATCTCTTCACCTAATCTTGGCTCATCGACAGATTTTGCATGAGATTTTGTTGTTAGGATTTGTGTAGCATGCCTTTCTCTCTTTTTATTTGATGATTCTGTCATGTTCTTTGAACTTCTTGATTTTATGAAAATTGTTGAATCTTTCTCCTTGGATCCCTCTGGTTTTTCATGAAACATGGGCCTATTTCCATCAAACTACATATGAGTTGGACGAGCGATTCGATTTGTAGATATCTCGTTCTGGAATAAGCCGTTAATTTCCCAAAATAGAGTAATCTCATCTGGGTTTTGAGTAACAGTCACCATCAATTATAATCATTGGCTACTGATGAAAATCCTTATGGGGATAATGACCTCTCATGCTTGGCTATCATTTTTCAATGATGAGTATCAAATCGGTTATTTGGAACTATACGAACAAATGGTACACAAGCACGGTTGTTGGGATGATTTGACTCACCATCAAGTTCATTGTCACGTGTAACCCTCGGATTAGACCCAATTAATGACATTTAACACGTGATTTCGGGGGTGTGATGGGGTGGTTTTGACTCTACCCACTTTTCTCCCCAAAATACACCTGAAGATGCCATGAACCTTTGTGGGGAAACCACGGTTAAAATTTCGAGACCGCTTAGAAATTTTAACCTCCGCATTGTTTCAAACTACGAAATCTCTCCCAACTGTTGATCTCGGCAAATGGTGATTTACATCCTTTCGAGCTCGATTTTCTTAACGCCTCCACCAAATTTAATATCCTTTGCCATTTTCTAGCACTTCCCCAAATTTATCTGACTTCCAAATCGGTTTAGCACCTCGCTAAACCCTGAAATCTCAATTTTACACCAAAAATTTAAATGGTGATAACATGGGCTCCAACTGGGGATGCTATCCTCCCAGCGAGGTAGCAAATAACTTGTAGACCCTATGCTTGATCCATTGAGCTACTCCCAAAATAGGTGTGTACCCTGCTCTGACCTGTCACCAGTGCTGGCTGAAAACCAAAGTCTACACAATGCTCTCACCTGGAGACTGAATGTTGGCACCGCTAAAATATAACCGTACACATTACTGAAAATCTAAACTAAAAAATGCTTGATCATCAATCTTATTCACACCTACCTACCCTAACTACTGAAATGAGCTTCCAGTCAAGTGAAATCATAATGTCAATGCAACCATGCAAGCACTTTATCTATTGTCTGTTTTCTTTGCACATGTTTGCTCCAAAATCTGTTAACTGCTAATTCATTGAAGAATTTACCGATGAATTCAAATCTCAAAGATTTAAAAACATTGGGACTGTTTACCGCCTCCAACAAAACTGCAAATCGATCTTCTAAAACATGCACAAAACAACAATCACATTTCACCTCTACCAATAATAGAGTAAATCCCCAATGAAGAACACCTGCTTGGAACAAAGCAACATTAAACTAATATATGCAATCTATATTTCAATGGGTTAGTACTTCATAAGAATATCTGATAAATATATATATAAGCAATTAGCAATAAATGTTGACGAAGTCAATGTTTATCAATAACAATGAAAAGATGTGACACTTCACCAATAAATATTGGAACGATGTGGAATTCAATGTAACCAATCAACACTTCATTTAATAAATTCTTTAAACCACCATTCAATTGCTCATAAAGTAAAACGTTGCTGCAATAAAGATGAAATATCCAAAGATGACATCAACAACTTAGGGTTAGTAGATTAGGGTTTGAAATTTAAAGATTTTTAGAGAGTTGTTTGATCAGCTTCACTTCAACGTTAGAGGACTTTCAGAATAGTGCCTTAGGGTTTAATGGAGTCATAAGTGAAGGACACAAAGGTTGAAAGAGGCAAGATTTCAAGGACTAGAGGGAAACGTTTTGAGGTGCTGCTAAAGCAGGGCCTCAAAATAGGAACCCTATTGGAGAGAGTCTCACTCCGGTGTTGCTAAAGCAAGGCCTCGTGCTCTCTCCTCCTTCCCAGCAAACGACTAGCTCAATAATAATAAAATATAACCAAAACAAGAGGGTTTGATGAGGTGAGGTGTTGCTAAAGAAAGGCCTTTCAACAAACCCTAGAAAGAGTATGACCCTAGTGAAGTAGACCTAGGCCAGGGACGTCTCACTCTTCTTGGCTTCATAATAGTACGACTAGCAATAAATGAAGAGATAAAGAGGGTGTAGCTACGACTAGGCTCTATCTTCTCTATCAATGGATGAAAATCTCTCTATTAGGGGACATGAGGCAAGGACCTACTTGTGTGCTTGTCACCTAGAGTTTTTGTTCAACAATAATCATAAATACATGCAATAAATTAAACTACAACCATTCATTCAAGAAGTTTTGCAGAAAAATACTTACAATTCACTAAGAAATAAATGTGCAAACCCTAGTTGTAACACCTTCCTTCAAGAGAGAAACCAAAATATGCCAAAATTGTCTTCCTTCAACAAGTGTGCATCACTAAATCATCCAATAACCCAAGATAGGGCACAAATTTCAAACCTCCTTATGGAGTGAATGAGTGATGATGAAAAAATGAAGGTGAAAATCCTTCATTTATACCATTCCATGACCTAATTTTACATTTTAGGTCATGTAAAAGGTCGACAAGGCCAAAATACCAAAATCATATTGTTTTACATTAAACTGTCAAATATAAACCCTAATCAAGCTGAAAAGAGAATAAAATCCCCTCTAAGAGATGGAAACATCCTGGAGCAAAACATTAGCCCTCCTTGGGCTTCTCCAATCTGCCACATGTGCCATTGCTGCCCAACCTGCCTCCCAAGACATCCAATAGGTTGGATGACATCATGGTCATCAAGGGTGACGTCCCAGGCCTTCCAAGGCAAACGTTTCACTGAAAAGGGCTCAACCCCCCTAGGTCAAGCTATGTCGGGGTGCCTCTGGTGGAACGTTCTCTTCTTCTCCGGTGCAAAGCCCCTGATCAACCTCTGTCCTATCTCTTCCCCTTGATGGGGTTTCAACATCCATCTCGTGGGATATTTAGCCCCATGGAGGTCCGAACTAATCATCTCCCCATCTGTACCGGTCCAAATGGTACCTATCTGTAGGGCATGGTCCTGCACATCAAAGGCTATGCCCTCCATGGGATCATCAGTCATAGGGATCATAGCAATTTCAATCACATCTCATCATTAATATTATTAAACATATGCATAAAATCCCTAATACATCAGTTAACATCTCAAAGATGTTACACAAGCCTGCAATACAAGTCTGGGGAAAAGGACAAGGCGTCCTATTGGGCTACTGTCCACTGAAAAAGGAAAGTTCCCCGAAAATACCTCATCCAAGCCATGTAAGTGGATGAAGTGGTCAGGGGATGTCAAAGCATGTGGGTGCAGTAGGGGCCAAGGATGCAAAGTGTTACCTGTGGGTTCCTTTGTAGAAGGCGAGTTGTACCTATCATAGATGCATTCTTTCCAAGCCCACTCTTGCCTTTATTCTTTTTTTTATTATTTTATTCTTTTTTGCTTCTTTTTTCAAGAGCTAATCAGGGGACACTTCCTTGGCATGGTGACCAGAGCTGACAACTTTACCAACAAGTACTTTCACAGAAATGAGAAGGCTGGCTCGTGATGATGCCCCCTTTCCCTTGGCCATGCAACCAAGAGTCATTGCCCTGGTGTGGTAACCAACTGGTGGAAATGTCATACTATTAGGTACCCATGGACCTAATAGGTTGTCTCGTGATGAGACCCCCGATCCTCTGACTAGGTCTTGTTTTATTATTTTTCCGGGAACCTCTTGTTTCTTGCTAAGAATCCTTTTATTTCTTTCTCGGGGATCCCTGGGTGAAGCATCTCGAGGTTTTATTCTTAGGATTTTATCTTTTGCCAGCTTGCTTTTACCTTGTGGGCCTTTAGCCCCTTCTTCCCATGAGGTAAGGTGCAGTCCTGAAAATAGGTCAACCCAATGCCTGGAAAAGGGGAATGGGATAAGTGAGCGGGAAATAAGATGAAACAGTGGTGCTATGATGGGAGCAGACGATGGTTTTTTAGAAATCCCCCCAGTGGAAAACCAAAACCTACAGACATAGGCTTTCTAGGGCACCCTGTCAATCCCCCCAAACATGGTCAAGTGGGCAAATGTAAGATCCAAGTAGTCATTAGAAATAAAAGGAATCAGATGCATATATTTAAAGGTTTTAACGATCAAAAGTGACACATACCATGATACTTGGACTAATTACCTCGCGGAGCAAGAACCTTTTTGATACGGGACCAAGCCGATGGTGATGGATGTTACTACTGCTGACAAGATAAAGACGATGGGAGAAGAAAAGGTGGGCCCTCCAGGGCCATGCTCAGGTCAATCCTTCTCTCGGTACTCCATGTCTAGGACCTGTGGGCCTCGAGACATGATCTCCTAGTTATCCCAAAAAGGTGGGATAACATGTGGCTCCAACTTGGGGAAATGTTCTCACCGTAGAGTGCATGAGAACCTCAACATCTCTGGCATAACCTACAAACTTGCTTGATCTCAATAGAAGCATCAATAACAAAATTGGGGTGGTAATGCCACCCCAACATATATAGATATATATAATAAAACAATCGATATGCAGATGTAAAGCAAAGTACCTACCTTTACTTAGCTATTGGTTGGATGTTCGATGTAGTCAAACGACCAGTGTAGCCAATCCAACAATGTCCCGCAATACCTGCCTTTTTGCTTCATCATAAACCAAAATAGTGATAAATTAATCACAAAAATGTCATGAGTTAGAATGCATATCATATCAAGATCCAAGAAGAACAAAGGTTGATAACTTTCTTCATAGGATAAATCTAAGTGCTCAGATGGATAGTCAACAAAGTCCTCAAGGTAAGACCGAAAGTTATTCAGAGAGCATAGCATCAAGTCATCCTTGGGTGTCTTAATAGGGTCAGGTTCTTGTTTCCAAATGTCAAAACTATTAGTAACTTCATGTGATAAATGCAAAGACAACTTTTGGAAAGGACCATCAATGTCCTACATGGGATCGCCATCATATCCAATCATATCCCATCTATGTTTCCCGACATGTATGAATTCATCAAAATTATCAACGAAGTCATTACCTTCATCATAACATGAAGGGGTTAAAAAATCCAAAACTTCTTCACTTTCCACATCATAAGATAGAGAATCATTCAAAATTTGGAAAGGGAAGTAACTCACCTAGCTCGCTTCTTCCTGTGCAGGGGATTCAAGTACTCGGATGTCTTCATCAAGTGGAAGACTTGCCTCTACATCTTCTAGTTTGTCTGAGGGCTCCATTTTCTCTTTACTATTTGAGTCATAGAATAAGGTATCATAAAAAATTTCGAGAAGGAAATAACTTACCTCATTCTCTTCATTTTTTGTAGATAGAATAGGATCTTGGAGATCTTTGTCATATGGAGGAGCGGTTACTGGTGCTTCATCCTCATAATTCATTTTTCTAGTTACATCTTCATTGCATTCTATTGGATTATGGGAGAGGTCTTTCTCCTCTTCAAGGGGTTGACAATGGTCTTCATAAACCTCGTCTTTTATATCATAGGATTCTTGGTATTGATCATGATAAGCTTTCCTGAGATCTTCTACAATCTCAGTGGTGAATCCTTTGTCGTCTAAGGCTACCATGAGGTTTTGAAGGACATCTTCATATGTTTGGCAATGTGGCTTGGTAAGGTTTATAAACCTACTAATGAGGTGTATTAAAGATGATATACCCTTGTCCTTGCAACAACCCTTAAAATGATCTTGTAAGTAGGGTGGCTGCGTGAGTAAGAACAATTTTATAATAGCATCCTCTCCTCCCAATTTTGTCTCGCTCATATAATCCAAAAAATTTACAATGTGAGGAGTTGGGAGGCTAAAGAATCTTGGAGAATTGTTCAGCCATTTTGTATCAAAGTAATTTGGGTATCCTTGAAAACTTTTGAAATCAATAGTTCAATACATTTGTTCCCAATGTGCCATGATCCCATAACTTGGAAATATCACAGATTTTGAGAGTAAGGTGGCACCTTGGAAAAATTAATGGAGTCGCTAGATAATTTTCCTGAAACTATCAAAGGATAAGGGAAAACACCCTAGTGGAGTCGCCAGGTATTCTTGTAAGATAAGGCTCTGAGGCAAGGCTTACCGAAGAGGTTTGTCATTCTGAGGAGAATTGACTCAGTGTTCCCCGACAATGGCGCCAAAATGTTATCTCACAGTTTGTAGCTAGGATAAAAGGCTATAAGATGGAAGGCCAAATTGGCGTAACAGGAACCAATCCCACCCAATGTCACCACAATGGGGGGGTTATTTCTCTTTAGGTAGGTTAGGCCCAGGGGAGACGTCCCTAGTGACCTGTGGTTTTGAAGAGGCAAAGGCTAAAAGGACAAAAGTAAGATTTCACCCTTCACAAGTCACCGCCAAAACAGATAGTCCCGGCTAAACAACCAATAATAGAGTAAATCCCCAATGATGAATACCTACCTGGAACAAAGAAACAATAAACTAATATATGCAAGCTATATTTCAATGGGTTAGTACTTCATAAGACTATATAATAAATATATATATAAGCAGTTAGCAATAAATGTTGACGAAGTCAATGTTTATCAATAGCAATAAAAATATGTGACACTTCACTAATAAATATTGGAACGAAGTGGCATTCAATGTAACCAATCAACACTTCATTTAATAAATTCTTTAAACCACCATTCAATTTCTCATAAAGTAAAATGTTGCTACATTAAAGATGAAATATCCAAAGATGACGTCAGCAACTTAGGGTTAATAGGTTAGGGTTTGAAATTTAATTTTTTTAGAGAGTTGTTTGATCAACTTCACTTCAACATTAGAGGACTTTCAGATTAGTGCTTTAGGGTTTAATGGAGTCATAAGTGAAGGAAGAAAAGGTTGAAAGAGGCAATATTTCAAGGACTGGAGGGAAAAGTTTTGAGGTGCTGCTAAGGAAAGGCCTCAAAATTGAAACCCTAGGGGAGAGAGTCTCACTCCGGTGTTGCTAAAGCAAGGCCTCATTCTCTCTCCACCTTCCCGACAAACGGCTAGCTCAATAACAATAAAATATAACCAAAACAAGAGGGTTTGATGAGGTGAGGTGTTGCTAAAGAAAGGCCTTTCAGAAAACCCTATAAATAGTACGACCCTATTGTAGTAGACCTAGGCCAGGGATGCCTCACTCTTCTTGGTTTTATAATAGTACAACTAACAATAAATGAAGAGATAAAGAGGGTGTAGCTATGACTAGGCTCTCTCTTCTCTATCAATGGTTGAAAATCTCTCTATTAGTGGACATGAGACAATGACCTACTTGTGTGCTTGACACCTAGGGGTTTTGTTCAGCAATAATCATAAATACATGCAAGAAATTAAACTACAACCATTCATTCAAGAAGTTTTGAAGAAAAATAGTTACAATTCACCAAGAAATAAATGTGCAAACCCTAGTTGTAACACCTTCCTTCAAGAGAGAAACCAAAATATGCCAAAATTTCCTTCCTTCAACAAGTGCACATCACTAAATCATCCAATAACCCAAGATAGGGCACAAATTTCAGACCTCCTTATGGAGTGAATGAGTGATGATGAAAAAATGAAGGTGAAAATCCTTCATTTATACCATTCCATGATCTAATTTTACATTTTAGGTCATGTAAAAGGCTAACAAGGCCAAAATACCAAAATCATATTATTTTACATTAAACTGTCAAATATAAACCCTAATCAAGTTGAAAAGAGAATAAACACCCCTCTAAGAGAGGCATTAGCCCCTTCTAGGGAAAATGAAGCATCCTGGAGAAAAACATTAGCCCTCCTTGGGCTTCTCCAACCTGCCACACGTGCCACTGCTGCCCAGTCTGCCTCCCAAGATGTCCAATGGGTTGGATGATGTCATGGTCATCAAGGGTGACGTCTCAGGCCTTCCAAGGCCAACGTTTCACTGAAAAGGGCTCAACCCCCCTAGGTCAAGCTATGCTGGGGTGCCTCTGGTGGAACATTCTCTTCTTCTCTGGTGCAAAGCCCCTGATCAACCTCTGTCCTATCTCTGGCCCTTGATGCGGTCTCAACATCCATTTGGTAGGCTCTTCAACCCCATGGAGGTCTGAACTGATCATCTCCCCATGTGTATCGGTCCAAATGGTACCTGTCTGTCGGGCTTGGTCCTGCACATCAAAGGCTACACCCTCCCTGGGCTCATCAGTCACATAGATCATAGCAATGTCAATCACATATCATCATCAATATTATTTAACATATGCATAAAATCCCTAATACATCAGTTAACAACTCAAAGATGTTACACAAGCCTGCAATACAAGTCTGGGGAAAAGGACAAGGTGTCATATTGGGCTAGTGTCCACTAGAAAATGAAATTTCCTGGAAAAGACCTCATCCAAGCCATGTAAGTGGATGAAGTGGTTAGGGGATGTCCAAGCATGTGGGTGCAATAGGGGCCAAAGATGCAAAGTGTTACCTGTGGGTGCCTTTTTAGAAGGTGAGTTGTACCTGTCATGGATGCATTCTTTCCAAGCCCATTCTTGCCTTTATTATTTTATTCTTTTTTGATTTTTTGTTCAAGAGCTAATCAGGGGACACTTCCTTGGCATGGTGACTAGAGCTGACAACTTTACCCACAAGTACTTTCACATAAATGAGAAGGTTGGCTCGTGATGAGACCCCCTTTCCCCTGTCCATGCAACCAAGAGTCACTGCCCTGGCGTGGTAACCAGCTATTGGAAATGTCATACTGCTAGGTACCCATGGACCTAATAGGTTGGCTCGTGATGAGACCCCCTATCCTCTGACTAGGTCTTGTTTTATTATTTTTTCGTGTCCCTCTTGTTTCTTGCTGAGAATCCTTTTATTGCTTTCTTGGAGATCCCTGGGCAAAGCATCTTGAGGTTTTATTCTTAGGCTTTTATCTTTTACCAGCTTGCTTTTACCTTCTAGGCCTTTAGCCCCTTCTTCCCACGAGGTAAGGTGCAGTCCTGAAAATAGGTCAACCCAATGCTCGGACAAGTGGAATGGGATAAGTGAGCGGAAAATAAGATGAAACAATGGTGCTATGATGGGAGCGGACAATGGATTTTCAGAAATCCCCCTAGTGGCCAACCAAAACCTATAGACACAAGCTTGATAGGGCACCTTGTCAATCCCCCCAAACATGGTCAAGTGGGAAAATGTAAGATCCAAGCAGTTGTTAGAAATAAAATGAATAAAATGCATATATTTAAAGGTTTTAATGATCAAAAGTGACACATACCATGATACCT
Organism: Picea engelmannii; assembly: GCA_009831015.1. Lineage (NCBI taxonomy): Eukaryota > Viridiplantae > Streptophyta > Pinopsida > Pinales > Pinaceae > Picea > Picea engelmannii. The sequence goes on from ML799567.1 coordinate 156,918, forward strand.
GGACTAATTACCTCATGGAGCAAGAACATTTTTTATATAGGACCAAGTTGATGGTGATGGATGTTGCTGTTGCTGACAAGATAAAGACTATGGAAGAAGAAAAGGTGGGCCCTCCAGGGCCATGCTTAGGTCAATCCTCCTCTCTATACTCCATGTCTAGGACTTGTGGGCCTCGAGACATGATCTCCTAGTTATCCCAAAAAGTGGGGATAACAGGCATCAACAGACATTCCTTTGCTTCAGTGATGATCTTAGAATTTTCTTTGAACAATTTAAATGAAGAAAAGCATAAAGGTAAAGAATTTCCTTCAACTGATTCAATACTTTCTTCTTTGTAACTGTGATATGTAGGCTGATTGCTCTCATTACATTGTTGAAAAGGAACATTTTCTAATAGAGAACATGCAACTGGTTGTTCTAGGAAGTCAACATCATAATCATCATCATATTCATCATATATAGGCAAATCAACAACATCTGCAATGTCATCTAACAAGGAAAATCTTGGAACATCAACCCGCTCTTCAACAAGCTGATTTGCAAATTCATCTTCTTGACTGTCTACAAATGAATACATAAAACAATCATCCCCATGCTTATAATGGGATGGATTAGAAGCTACATTAGCGCCTTCTCTTTCAATAAGTGGAATATAATCATTTGCAAAATCATTAGCATTTAAAACTTCAAGAAGGCATATGATATTATTAACTCTCCTCTCAAGATTCAAATCAACTGTGTTCTGTTCATATTCACTATCATGTTCTTTAGCATCCAACTCCTCATTTTGAATCTGTTTACATGATTGGATATTGTGTTGAATCTCCTGAGAATAATTAAACATTTTTTGTAAGGATTTAGGTCTTCTTTCCATCGGGAGGAAAGACAAATATGGATGAAGAGTTGTTGTATAATGGAGCATGGAAACAACTTCAGTGGGTTGAATTTCTTTGAGAAAATTGTAATAAATACTGGAAAACTTTCTATTGAATGTAGAAATAGTTTCATTGCTCTGGATTTTTAAGGCATAGAAATCTGTAAGCTGTAGATCCAAAGATTTCTTCTTGCCCCAAAACTTCAAAAATACATTCTTCAATTCCTCCCATGAGCTAATTGTCTCTGGCTTCAAATGTTTAAACCAGTCTTTGGTATCCCCTTTCAAGGATTGAGAGAAGGCCCTCGTACAAACATCATCATGATCAATCTCAAACAAATCTATAAAATGTTCAAAATCTTCGATGTGTTTTTCATCTGTGATGGCATTAGGTTCTCCATCAAACGCATGTAGGTACTTATAGTGCTTTGGAGGAAAGTCATGAAGGATGTGAGGTAATTTTAAAGGATTGTATCTACGATGAATCTTGGAGGGTGTTGGATCAAGTATAAAAGGTGAGACATCAGCCTTGGTTTCATGAGGCTAATCAACTTGGCTATGGTCATTACATGGCCTAGATGGAAAATTTTGATCAAAATTAGTGATAAACTGAGGAGATATATGTATAACTTTAAGAGGAGTATATACAATTTCAAGATTCTCATGATCATCATTTGAATGCAACAGGTAAAGAAAAATTTGTTTAGCATGTTCAGGAAAGGACAAAATGTAATTAATAACAAAAAATATTATGTCTTAGAAAAAACTCAACTTTAGATACTTGTTTTCTTCCATGATGTCCTTTTATACCTCTGTCAAGGGATATCATCTTCCAGTGGAGTCTCTGAATCTCATATGAAGCTTGAGTGGAGTCGTCAATAAAATCTCTAGGCTACTGAGTCTTTGGGCAGTGGAGTCGCCATGAAAATTTTGAATTCTAGATTCTTGAAAATGGAGTCGCCAGGTGAATGATGTATAGCCTTTCTGTGTCTGAATACTTTTCACTATCAGTACTCTAATCTGAACTTTGTCGTTTCTCCCAGGGAAGATTTCACCTTTGTTCTCCGACAACGGCGCCATAATGTTAGCACTTGGTAATTTCTTTGGGTTGCATCAAAGAAATTCCAAGGTAACCTACAAACCAACTTTAGGTTGGATTTTGACCCTTCCAATCAGAAAGGGCTCTCTCAAACATGTAGAGACCGAAAATATCCAAAAAGATCTAGAAATGGATACACAGAGGTCAGATTCTGCAATAGGACAGGTTTTTTAAAAGAGGGTTGGTAGGAAAAACAAGAGAACAAGGCCATTGGGAAATGGGGTCAACTCCTGAAATCATATGAAGATTTATAAGCTATGTATTCCTATTTTATATTTTCAATCTATTCCTTTAACGTGTCAAGACAAATGGGATGATTTTCTTCAATGCTTTTGACTATTCCAGCTTTAGCCTCCTCCTTTCATTGTTTTTTCCTTTTTCTTACACCAGCTTGTGTGTTGTATCCATCCACATATCTATTAATAATCAAATCCTTCATAATAGGATTCAATCTGATCTCTTCACCTAATCTTGGCTCATCGACAGATTTTGCATGAGATTTTGTTGTTAGGATTTGTGCAACATGCCTTTCTCTCTTTTTATTTGATGATTCTGTCATGTTCTTCGAATTTACTGATTTTCTTAAAACCACTGAATCTTTCTCCTCTTCTCCCTTTGGTTTGTCAGGAAACATGGGCCTATTTCCCTCAAACTGCATATGAGTTGGACGAGCGACTCAATTTGCAGATATGTCGTTCTGGATTAAGTCGTTAATTTCCCAAAATAGAGTAATCTCACCTAGGTTTTGAGTAACGGTCGCCATCAATTATAATCATTGGCTACTGACGAAAATCCTTATGGGGGCTATCATTTTTCAATGATGAGTATCAAATCGATTATTTGGCAGCGCTTATTTGGCACTACATGGACAAATGGTACACAAGCACGGTTCTCGGGATGATTTGACTTGCCAGCAAGTTTCATTGTCACGTGTAGCCCTTGGATTAGACCCAATTAATGACATTTAACATGTGATTTTGGGGGTGTGGTGGGGTGGTTTTGACTCTACCCGCTTTTCGCCCCGAAATGCACCTGAAGATGCCACGTACCTTTGTGGGGAAACCACGGTTAAAATTTTGGGACCGCTTAGATATTTTAACCTCCGCGCTATTTCAAACTCTGAAATCTCTCCCAACCATTGATCTCAGAAAATGGCAATTTACGTCCTTTAGAGCCCAATTTTCTTAACGCCTCCACCAAATTTAATCTCCTTTTCTATTTTATGACACTTCCCCAAATTTATGTGACTTCCAAATGGATTTAGCACCTCGCTAAACCTTGAAATCTCAATTTTACACCAAAAATTTAAATGCTGATAACATGTCCTTCACAGAAGAAAATGTGAAAAAGGTGGTTCTCAGGGGTATGACAGGAAACACATCGAGAGTGATGACAACCAAACATATGGAAGCCATCTTCACAAGGGAAGACATTGTTTATGTAGTAGAGTGTAGAATATCAGTCAGGGTAGACAAGAAGGGGGAGACTCACTACTCGCCAGAGATCCAGAAGATCATTGGCAGGCACATCAAGGTATTTGAGCCTATACCACCCACCAGATAGGGGGTTTAAACATATCATAGAATTGGAGGAGGGTCCGAAACATGTCATCACCACTCCCTATAGGCACCCCAAGAAATATAAAGATGAAATTGAAAAGGCCATTAAAGAATCCCTTTGCATCAGGCCACATCAGGCCAAGTTCCAATCCCTTTGCATCTTCAATAGTGGTTGTGAAAAAGAAAGATGGGACAATGCACATGTGTATTGACTACAGGGATCTAAATAATAAGACAATAAAAAATAGATACCCCATCCCACAGATTGATGAACTATTGTATGAGCTCCATGGGGCAGTGTATTTCACAAAGATTGACTTGCACTCTAGCTACCATAAGATAAAAACGAGGGAGCAAGATATCTCCAAGACTACTTTTTAGTGTCACTATGGACACTATGAGTTTTTGGTCATGTCTTTTGGGCTTGTTAACACATAGTTTGTACTTTGCAGGATAAAGGGAAAGTAAAGAAGACAAACTGACGCAACAGAAGACTACCCTATCACTGTCACCTCAACATGGTATCTCTTTCTATTTAGGGTGGTAGGCCCAGGGGAGATGTCCCTGGTGACCTGGGGCTTTGTGTAATGACCCTTAATTATTAAAATGATTAATTTAATAAATAATCCTAAAAATTAGATAAACTATAATTAATTATTAAATAACCTTAACTAATTATCTGTTAGTAATTAATTATTTTGATTATGATTAGTTTAAGTATGATTAACTCTTTAATTAAGGGTTAATGATTAATTTGATTATTAATTAATTAATTGATTAATTAAGTATTAAACAAAGGGGGATAATAAAATGTAATGTTTAAATTGGGTTACGTATCCCATAGGGGATAACGTAACCAATACGTAAATGGGATAATATATTTAAATGAATGGATAAGGTATTAATAAAGTGATAAGGTATTTGGTGGGGGGAGTTAATGCAGGAAGGGCGGTGAAGGAGGCATAAGGGAAGTGGAGAAAGATTTGGGAGGGATTCATTCGAGAGGGGTGGAGAAGGATTTTGGGGGAGAACTTTGAGTCTTGGACCAGGGAGAGATCTGTGTTTGGGATTGACACAGTGACCGGGGTTGCTAGAGGTTTTGGGCTCGGAGGGCCAGGATATGCGTAGATATCCTGGAGCTAGGCCGTTTTCCTAGTTGGCAGGGTGGACAATGGTTTTGGGCAATTTTTTTTTGTGTTGCAACAGGACTGGGTTGAGAGTAGTAGGTAGCAGGAGAGCAGTAACAACTGGCAACGAAAATAGCATCAGAAACAGGTACCCCCTGTTGAATTATGCATTTATTTATTCTGCTCTGAATTAGTTATTATTTGATGAATCTAAATTGTTTAAGTTGCTGGTATGAAGCTCGATATTAGGTTGAATAGATATTGTATTATGCTGTTAAGAAATAATTGCTTGTGAAGATAACAATGTTAGATATATGTTTATGGGCATTACATCTGGTATCAGAGCCTAGGTTTGAAATCTGGGCCTAAAGGGCCAAAACTCCAAGCTCAAATTTCCCTCTTCTTGACCTGCAAACAAATCCAAGCCCTAGCTCCAGTCCCACCTGCAAACTAGACGAAACACACTATTAATTAGTCATTACAATTACAGATCTCACTCACTCAACTGGTTAATGTAAATTTTAATCTATAATCCAAAAAACCAGGAAAAGAAGACATACAAAAAAAAAACAGTAAAACAAACAAATGAAGGAAATACAACATCTCCAAAGTTTCTTATATAATAATAATAATAAGCCTTCCCCCATCAAATCTTGAAACATCTTCAGACTGGAAACCATGCAAAAGGAATGTTGGAGGAGGCCAAAGGCAGTAAATCCAAAGCGATTTGTTAAAGCTAAAGCAGAGGATCTGAAGGCCTTGAAAAATCAGACTGAGCTTGTACCCAAGAGAATAAAGAGAAAGCCGCTCTTGCAGAGGTACTCTCCCAAAGCCTAATTCCCTTTGCTAAAAAAAAAAGAGACAGATCTGAGTACAAAAAGTCTGTGAGAAGCCAACCTCGGAAGTAGAGAAATCTCAAGGCCCAAGTTTGTTTAACAGATTCTCTTGCGGCTTCAAACCAGCCTGCATCAACCCTATGATTCACCCTCTCAACAGAAAATCCCACTCCCCAAGATCAAGATATGCAAGACAACTATTAAGAGAGAGAATGAAAGAGAAGCGCATAATCAAAGTTAATCCTAAATCTGTTTCTGGATCTGTTTCCTTCGGGACCTCTCTTAAGAAAATTACTAGTAATAAATCAAGGGCACATACTCATGTTGTGTTAGATACAGATATAGAGCTCCGATCTCTTATTAGCCAGAATCTGTTGTATGC
>ML799567.1:165899-204316 GCA_009831015.1 Picea engelmannii
CTCACTTATGCAACAAATATACCCAAGAAGGGCGCAAAAATCAGACCTCACAAGTGTAAGTGAATTGTGTTGTGTTAAAATGAGGGAAAACATCCTCAATTTATATCATCCAATGACCTTTAATTAAAATTAGGTCATTAAAATAGCTGATTAGGCTAATAACTAAAAATCATACTGTTTTACATTAAACTGCTAAAAGAAAACCATAAATGAGAAATGAGCAAGATGTCTAGCCCATTTGAGGGAGACGTTGGCCCTCTCTGGGCCTCCAAACTCTGCCACACATGCCAAACTGCCCTGTAAAGCTGCCACGGTCTGGAGGTGACATCAAGGATCTCTGGAGGACGTCCTGGGTCAACAGAGGGACACATTCCACTTGCAGTGGGTCAACCCCCTAGGGCTAGGCTCAACCAAGGCGTCCTAGATGGAAATTTCCTTCTTCGTCTCTCGTGCAAAGGCTCGACCAATCACTGTTCTGTCTCTGCTCTTGATGAGGTCCCAACAAACATCTGATGGGCTCTTCAGCCCCATGGAGGTCCGAACTAATCATCTCCCCATGTGTACCAGTCCACTTGGTACCTGTCCATCAGGCATGGTCCTGCACATCAAAAAAATCACCTTCCATGGGCTCATTAGTCCTCGGGATCATAGCAATGTCAATCATATTTCATCATTAATTTTATCAAATGCATGCATAAAACCCCTAGCATATCATCTAATAGCTCAAAGACATTACAATGACCTACTATACAAAGATGAAGAAAAAGACAAAGTGCCCTATTGGGTCAGCATCCATGAGAAAATGAAAGTTCCCAAAGGATATCATCCAAGCCATTTAACACAAGGTGGTGTGGTCAAAGGATGTCCAGACATAGTGGAAGAGAGGGGTGATATTATCCATGGGTGCCTTTGTAGGAGGCGAGTTGTACCTATCATGGATGCGATTCTTTCCAAGCCCTTCATTGCCTTTATTCTTTCTTTTCTTTATTTCTTTTTCTTTCTTTTTTATTTCAAGGTCTAACTAGAGGACACTGCCTTGGCGTGGTGACCAGAGATGAAAGTGTTACCCACGAGTACTTTCACAGAGATGATAAGGCTGGATCATGATGAGACCCCCTTTCCCTTGGCCATGCAACCAAAGGTCACTGCCCTAGCATGGTAACCAGATAATGGCAATGTCATACTGCTAGGTACCTATGAACATAATGGGTTGGCTCATGATGAGACCCCCCATCCTCTTGGTTAGGTATTGTTTTATTATTATTTTTCTTCGGGTCCCTCTTGTTTCTTATTGAGAGGCCTTTTATTACCTTCTCGGGGATCCCTGGGTTAGGCATTTCTAGGTTTTATTTTTATGGCTTTTATCTCTTACTATATGCTTCTAGCCCCTGGGCCTTTAGTCCCTTCTTCCCACAAGATAAGGTGTAACCCCACAAATAGGTCATCCTAATGTCTGAACTAGGGGAATGGGATAGATGAATGGGAGATAAGATGTAAAAGTGATACAATGATGGGAGCAGATGATGGCTCTTCAAAATCTCCCCTGGTAGCTAACCAAAACCTATGGGTACAAGCTTGCTAGGGTACCTTGTCAATCTCCCCAACCATGGTCAAGTGGGTTAGTGTAAGATCCAAGCAGTTGTCAGAAATGAAAGGAATCTGATGCATATATCTGAAAGTTATAATGATCCAACATGACACATACCATGATACCTGGACCAACTACTTCATGGAGCAAGAGTCTTCTCAGATGCAAGTCCAAGCCGAAGGTGATGAATGTTGTTGCTACTGATAGGACGAGTGTGATGAAGAAGAAGAAAGACGAGCCCTCTAGGGCCATGCTCAGTTCAATCCTGCTCTCGGTACTCCATGTCTAGGACCTGTGGGCCTTGAGACATGATCTCCTAGTTATCCCTAGAACTCAGGGATAACCTCTGGCTCCAACTCGGGGACATGTGCTCACCGTAGAGCACGTGAGAATCTTGACATATCTGGCATAAACCTGCAGACCTGATCACACTCGAAAAGGGAATTAGTAACAAAGGTGGGTTGGTATTGCCACCCCACAAATATAATATATATGTATATGACTGAAATAAAGAAATCAATATGCATTTGAGGAAACAAACTAACATGAAATGAAGATGGTATAATACATGGAAAAATGACTACCTACCTATACTTACCAGTACATTAATGTCCCACCACCTTGTTGGGGTTTGAGGAGGCGTCCGCTAATGGGTAATGGGCACTTTATTCCTTCCAAAGTTGACAAATAGTATGAGTTATCAACTGATTCAATTCCGAATTTGAAAGGTCCGAGCCATGATTGCGTACTTCCTTTCACATTAGTTGGCTCTCCTTTCTGAGTATCCCACATCCATACCAAATCTCCCTCCTTGTTTTTCCTGATCTTGTGTTTGGTTGTTCCTTGAACAACCCTGGTGTACTGTACTAAGGGAGGTGGGTGGGCTTATGGTGGATACAATTCTTGTTGGGATGGATGAATTTGCACGTCCTCTTCATCCTTTTTCCTTTTTAATATCTTCACCATCCCAACCTCTTTGTTCTGAAATTCATCTAGGAGTTGCTAGTATTCTTCTTTCTTGGGCCATTCAACATGGTCGAACTCTTCCTCTGTTGCAAAGGGCATATCTTCTGAAGAATATTCTTGAAGAGTTTGTATCACATCTTTTTGCGCTTCATTTATGGGAGGAACAACATCTTACATGTGATTTCCAATTATCGACGTATTGAGTAAACGTCTAGTTGTCCCATCTTTCAAAGGTAATCGCAAAAAGGTGAGATCCATTTCAAGGGACCCGCCTATCATTGCACCAAACTTCCTAGACAACAACATTTCCCACATGTATGGGACATCAACCACTATAATATCTATGTGGACTGTCTTCTCGGGGAATTCTTTCAATTGTACTTTGAGATTTTCAACCACACCATGTGTGGGTATTTCTTTAGATTCAAAACCACACACATTCCTGTAAGGCCTAGTGACCTTCAAGCCCATTTGCTGCATGACTTTAAGAGACATCATATTTGCACCAACACCCGTATCTAGCATGCAATTGTTAAGGTATTTGTTGTTCATCATTAGAGTCATGAAGAATGGGGGGTTTTCACCATAATGGATTCTGAAGTGATCAGCCTGCAACATAATTGGGGGGTCCATAGGCTCAGATGTTCCGAAAAAGAAGGTATCAAAGCATTCTTTTATAGAGGGGATCTTAATTGCTTCTTTTAAGGGAATGCTCACATGCATATTTGACAAAGCTCCTTCAAAGTCAAAATCAAGATTAACCTTATTAGTCCTGGATGTCCTGGGAGGAAGAACCTCAAGAGATTTTGGCTGATCAACGGTAGGTTGTTTCAGATTCTTTCTCCTGTATACTTGGACTTCTTTCTTTCTTAGATTTTCTCGTGATTACTGGTCCAAGTTGTTTATTATTTCCATTCTTTCTTCTCTTGTTGCTTCCTTCAGGTCCTGTTGATGTTCTATATCTATGATATTTATCTGAGGAAGATTCATAAAGTAGTCCAGATTGTTGACTTGTTGCTAGCTGGCGTTATAAGGACATTCATTCTCCCAATGTGCTTCACTGCATTCTAGGCACCAAGGATTTTCATCAACAACGTTTGTAGGGGCCAGAGTATTCGGGACTTCATTTTCATTCTTTGGCTTGTAGGCTTGGTTCCCTTTCTGGAATTTCCCTTTGAATGGAGGTCTAGGTGCCTGGGTTTGGGACTTTTCAAGTCTAACAATCTGGTTCATCATTTCTTCTTGATTTTTCATGATTCTATCTGTTGGCGACGAAAGTCACTCCTCGATTGCTATCAGGAGTAGAGCCCGACGCCCATCAGTTTTGTGTCACAGTTTGTTTATATATGGGTGATAAAATGGAAGGAAACTCGAAACAGTAGTGTTCCAACTCTGAAAACAGGCCACGTATGCATGAGCAAGTGAGGTCTTGGGTAAATTTCAGACAGTGAGTTGTAGTAAAGGGTGAACAGGTGGAAGACTTATGGAGAAGAGTGCGAAGGTCTGTTATAAACAACAGGTTCCTAACAGACTGTAGAAGAAGGCATCCTAACACAAGGTCTTCGTGCATTTAAATACAGAGCACCAGAAAATACAATAATGGCACGATAAACCATTTATCATAACATAAATGAAACAATTCGTGCGACTCATTCAATCGTGAACTTCCTAGCATAAGATGAAAAACTTAGACGAGTAAAGGAGAACTGTCTGTCATAAAACAAGAAATCTCATATACAGATACATAAGCTGGAAACTGAAATAGCTGCTAAACATTACAATAGGGAGCTCTGCTCAACCATCGATACCCACAAAAATGGCAGAAATGGCTACATATACTTGGAACTGACTCAGGCGCGATCATATCATGAATTCAATGCTTGACATTGAGGAGCTTCTCGATCAGGATGGGCTGTTAGTCTGCCTCAATCAAATCTATCCTCTGCTCCCCTGTCATACGCCTCTTTAATTCAGCATGGCTCGCGCCAGGGGGTAGATGAGCCTTTTGAATATTGGACTGGCGTGTGCAGGTTCCTCTGGTGAGTTAGAGACTTGGCGTGGCTTTCCTGAAGAGAACCAGTATAAGGGACCCTCCTGGGTAAATTTCAGCCGGGACCTCCATACTCTGCAATAAATGGGTGACGCGAGGCTTCACCCACCCTCTTTCTCCTTTTCTTCTGAGCCGAAGCAGCTCTTTAGATCCCCGAGTGGAATCCCTGATGAAAACCCGACCCAGTCCACAGGTCTCCTCTTCTTTCCTCACAATATCCTGTACTTCACCGTGACTTTTCCCCGACTTTGTATCGGGTTTCGGGGTTTCGCGTTCTCCTTTGTCAAGATTTTTTGACCCTTTGAACTCCCGATCACCGATTCTCCGATGAGTGCTCTTTTTCCCTTAGATCCTCCTGGCTAGGCTCAGGTCCATACGACCATGCGTCCACAATACCGCAGCCTTGTGTCTCCCGTCGGGGTTTCGACCTTCCTACCGTCGAGAATTTCTAACGCTTAGAATTTTTGATCCCCGAATTACCAATGCGCCTGTGTATGGGTTATCCCTCCTGGCTATACTATGGCCCTATGTGACCACATCAACAACTCTCATCGGGGTTTCAGGTTTTGCGGTGCCGAGATGCACATGTACCCAGACCTCCCGATCCTCCCATCCCCGATGCACTCCTTCACGCGTTGGTCCTTCCGGCTCAGCTCCCGCTCATATGAACTACTCCTGTGACCACAACCTTATCCCGTCGGGGCTACGGGGTTCGCGAGTTCGAGATGCACGAACTCCTTTCTTTCGGGATCTCTAATATCCCGATATGTCGATAGGCTGACACCTGTCCCAATTTGATTGGATGAACCAAGTCTGCTTGGAACCCATTGGGGCCCCCTCTTGCTAAATCCCAAGCAACTCGACAGCCCCGAAAACCCGATGGCCGTAAATTTGTTTCGTGGATAGATCTCGGCTACCGGCAGCAAAACCTTGCCCGCTCAATTGACTCATAACTGGAGAAGATATCGTTCCGCTGCTGCGCTTGGGTGTTTCCTGTACAACCTGCAGGTCCGTGTGCTCTCGAGCCCAGGAAAAGAATTATCGCTAACATTAGGCTCCATGGGGGATAGAGTCATCCTTGTGATGCTCTAAGAACTCATTCTGCATCTTCAGTGCCTTGCTATTGTGCTATGGAGTCATGCTCAAATATCCCGCTGTTGAGAATACATGCCGAAAAATAAAAGTAACAAACTAAAGATACATGCTCAAAGGAGCTTATTTATATACAATCCTAAACAAATAAAACACTTTAGATGGGGCTAGGTGAAAGCAGATTTCCACCATATCCATTCAAGCAACTTCCTGGATAGAAGCTCCTTCCTTCTATCGATAATCACCAGTAGATAGTGTAACCGTGATAGCAGAACGGATACACTCTCCAATTTCTCCTCATAGGCTGGAGTTGAGATGAAATAGGGCGGCTCCAAGGCATAGGGGAAATTCCACTCCATGTATTTGCTGACAGGGTCATCGAATGAGTGGCGAATTTCGGAGAATTGGTGACAGACAACCTCTTCTACTCCATAATTTTTCACACGCGGCTGGAATTCTCTGACAAGCATAGGTGAGTGGACAAATGTCGTAGGCTCACTGATCTCGGGTGGCAACTTCTCGCTGACTGGCTCTGGATAGAAAAAGAAATGCACGCTCAATCGTTCCTCTGGTTCCTCCTCCTCTTTTCCGTGCACTTCCCCATCCTATGAAATGGGAATGGCCTCCCGATCCTCCTCTTCAAACCCAAATGTAAATACATCATGGGAAATATCATGAAGGAATAAAGAGAAATCCTCTTCCACAACGACTCCTTCGTTTAAATCTAAGACAGTAGGCTCATTGGGGGAAGATGTTAATGCTCTTACGAAATCTTCAATAATCTCCTCGAAAGAGCCATCTAGAACATCTGCCTTGGAGACTGGAAAATCCTCCCCATTGTCCTCAGATCCCGACCTTCCATGTTGGGCGGTGAGAGATTTTGCCTGCTTTATCAGTTCACTCAGAGCATCTTCTTCCCCTAGTCTTCTATCCTTACAGCGTTCATCATACATAATCATATCTGAGAGGATTTCTTCTTCTTGGTTCCCCCATGGGTCAGATTCATAATGACCATAAAGAGGACCCGTGGGAAAGATTTTTTCATAATCACCCTCAGTAGAGCTGCTAAGGGCCTCTGCTTCAAAGGATGGGAAATCTTCAGCATATTGTTCAACTTCCCACCTGTCAAATCTGGCAGTGATAGATTTTATCAGTTCCATAACTCCGCCCGAAGTGTCTTCTTCCTCTCTGGGATCTTTATAATCATTCATTTTAGAGATACCAAACTCATCTTATTCAAAGGATGGAAAACCCTATGCACATCGCTCAACTTCCCACCTATCAAGTCTAGCAGTGATAAATTTTATCAGCTCCATAACTTCGCCCGAAGTAGAAGAATGGGGAGGAGAAAGGACTGATTCCTGATCCAGGTCATCAGGATCATCCTAATAGCCTACATAAGAGACAACTCTATCTTGTATGCATTTTTTGTAGTATCCCTCACAACAGCTATGAAAAATCAACTCAGAGGGATAAAGCTCCTGACAATAGGCAGTGAAGGCTGCATGGAATTCACTGAGTGAAGAAATGCTAGCAGGGGGTAAAGAATGATACCATTTACGCACATCCCCTGCTAATGAGAACATGAACATCTTTAGTAATACATCCTCATGATGTATCTCCCATAGACGCATGTGTTCATGAAACTCACTGAGGTGCTGAGCAGGGTTGTCCTCTTTACACTTTCCAAATATGGGAAAATAATCACCCCATTCATCCATAGAGGGGAAAACATTAGGAAAACCAGGAATAGAAGAAAAATTAAAAGGAGCAAACCTGCAAGCACGGATTTTCTCCATATCGAACTAGTGAAGTCGCCAATCGATCCTTGAATCATGGATTGCCAGGTGAAAAATGTGCAGCTTTGAATGTGTCTGGTCCTTGTCCACCATCAGAGGCTAGATCTTAACATTATATTTACCCCAGAAAACTTCTCAGGCTGAGAAAGTAGCCGCTAAAACCTTCTCAAGAAAGCTCCTCTGGGTCAACTTTCAGGTGTGCCAACAGTGGCCACAACTGAAACAGTAAAGTGGAAACAATGGAGTCGCCAGGTGCACAGTAGCAATCTGAGTAATTCTGATTTCTGATGCACCTTTAGAATCAGTTGATCGTTGTCATTCTGCCCAGGGAAAATCTTCAACTTCGTCCCCGACAACGGCGCCAGAAATGTTGGCGACAAAAGTCACTCCTGGATTGCTATCAGGAGCAGAGCCCGATGCCCATCAGTTTTGTGTCACGGTTTGTTTATATATGGGTGATCAAATGGAAGGAAACTCGAAAAAGTAGTGTTCCAACTCTGAAAACAGGTCATGTATGCATGAGCAAGTGAGGTCTTAGGTAAATTTCAGACAGTGAGCTGTAGTAAAGGGTGAACAGGCGGAAGACTTATGGAGAAGAGTGCGAAGGTCTGTTATAAACAACAGGTTCCTAACAAACTGTAAAAGAAGGCATCCTAACACAAGGTCTTCGTGCATTTAAATACAGAGAACCAAAAAATACAATAATGCCACGATAAATCATTTATCATAACAAAAATGCAACAATTCATGTGACTCAGTCAATCGCGAACTTCCTAGCATAAGATGAAAAACTTAGACGAGTAAAGGAGAACTGTCTGTCATAAAACAAGAAATCTCATATACAGATACATAAGCTGGAAACTGAAATAGCTTCTAAACATTACAATAGGGAGCTTTGCTCAACCATCGATACCCACAAAAATGGCAGAAATGCCTACATATACTTGGAACTGACTCAGGCATTGAAGGCGCGATCATATCATGAATTCAATGCTTGACATTAAGGAGATTCTCTATCAGGATGGGTTGTCAGTCTGCCTCAATCAAATCTGTCCTCTGCTCCCCTGTCATACGCCTCTTTAATTCAGCATGGCTCGCGCCAGGGGGTAGCTGAGCCTTTTGAATATTGGACTGGCATGTGCAGGTTCCTTTGGTGAGTTGGAGACTCGGCGTGGCTTTCCTGAAGAGAACCGATATAAGGGACCCTCATGGGTAAATTTCAACCAGGACCTCCATACTCTGCAATAAATGGGTGATGCAAGGCTTCACCCACCCTCTTTCTCCTTTTCTGCTGAGCTGAAGCGGCTCTTTAGATCCCTAAGTGGAATCCCTGATGAAAACCTGACCCAGTCCACAGGTCTCTTCTTCTTTCCTTACAGTCTCCTGTACTTCACCGTGACTTTTATCCAACTCTGTATCGGGTTTCGGGTTTTCGCGTTCCCCGTTGTCAAGAGTTCTTGACTGTTTGAACTCCTGATCACCGATTCTCCGATGAGTGCTCTTTTTCCCTTATCTCCTCCTGGCTAGGCTCAGGTCCATATGACCATGCATCCACAAGACTGCAGCCTTGTGTCTCCCGTCGGGGTTTCGGCCTTCCTGCCGTCGAGAATTTCTAACCCTTAGAATTTTCGATCCCCGAATTACCGATGCGCCCGTCTATGGGTTATCCCTCGTGGCTATACTATGGCCCTATGTGACCATATCAACAACTCTCATTGGGGTTTCGGGTTTTGCGGTGCCGAGGTGCACATGTACCCGGAACTCCCGATCCTTCGATCGATGATGCGCTCCTTCACGCGCTTGTCCTTCCGGCTCAGCTCTTGCTCATATGACCTACTCACGTGACCACAACCTTATCCCGTCGGGGCTATGGGGTTCGCGAGTTCGAGATGCACGAACTCCTTGCTTCCGGGATCTTCGATATCCCGATATTCCGATAGGCTGACACCTGTCCCAATTTGATTGGACGAACCAAGTCCGCTTAGAAATCATTGGGGCCCCCTCTTGCTAAATCCCAGGAAACGCGACAGCCCCAAAAACCCGATGACCGTCGATTTGCTTCGTGGATAGATCTCGGTTGTCGGCAGCAAACCCTTGCCTGCTCACTTGACTCATAACTGAAGAAGAGATCCTTCCGCTGCTGCGCTTGGGTGTTTTATGTGAACCTGCAGGTCCGGGTGTTCTCGAGCCCAAGACAAGAATTATCGCTAACATTAGGCTCCATGGGGGATAGAGTCATCCCTGTGATGCTCTAAGAACTCATTCCGCAACTTCAGTGCCTTGCTATTGTGCTATGGAGTCATGCTCAAACAACCCGCTGCTGAGAATACAGGCCGAAAAATAAAAGTAACAAACTAAAGATACATGCTCAGAGGAGCTTATTTATATACAATCCTAAACTAATAAAACACTTTAGATGGGGCTAGGTGAAAGCAGATTTCCACCATAGCCATTCAAGCAGCTTCCTGGATAGAAGGTCCTTCCTTCTGTCGATAATCACCAGCAGATAGTGTAACCGTGACAGCAGAACGGATACACTCTCCAATTTCTCCTCATAGGCTGGAGTTGAGATGAAATAGGGAAGCTCCAAGTTATAGGGGAAATGCCACTCCATGTATTTGCTGACAGGGTCATCGAATGAGTGGAGAATTTCGGAGAATTGGAGACAGACAACCTATTCTACTCCACAATTGTTCAAACGCGGCTGGAATTCTCTGACAAGCACAGGTGAGTGGAGAACTGTCGTAGGCTCACTGATCTCGGGTGGTGGCTGCTCGCTGACTGGCTCTGGATAGAAAAAGAAATGCGCGCTCAGTCGTTCCTCTAGTTCCTCCTCCTCTTTTCCATGCACTTCCCCATCATGTGAAATGGGAACGGCCTCCCGATCCTTCTCTTCAAACCCAAATGTAAATACAACATGGGAAATATCATGAAGGAAGAAAGAGAAATTCTCTTCCACTACGAATCCTTCGTTTAAATCTAAGACAGCAGGCTCATCAGGGGCAGATGTTAATGCGCTTACGAAATCTTCAATAATCTCCTCGAAACAGCCATCTAGAACATCTGCCTTGGAGACTGGAAAATCCTCCCCATTGTCCTCAAATCCCGACCTTCCATGTTGGGCAGTGAGAGATTTTTCCTTCTCTATCAGTTCACTCAGAGCATCTTCTTCCCCCAGTCTTCTATCCTTACAACCTTCATCAGACATAATCATATCTGAGAAGATTTCTTCTTCTTGGTTCCCCCATGGGTCAAATTCATAATGACCATAAAGAGAACCCGTGGGAAAGATTTTTTCATAATCACCCTCAGTAGAGCTGCTAAGGGCCTCTGCTTCAAAGGATGGGAAATCTTCAGCATATTGTTCATCTTCCCACCTGTCAAATCTGGCAGTGATAGATTTTATCAGTTCCATAACTCCGCCCGAAGCGTCTTCTTCCTCCCTGGGATCTTTATAATCATTCATTGTAGAGATACCAAACTCATCTTCTTCAAAGGATGGAAAACCCTCTGCACATCGCTTAGCTTCCCACCTTTCAAGTCTGGCAGTGATAAATTTTATCAGCTCCATAACTTTGCCCGAAGTAGAATAATGGGGAGGAGAAAGGACTGATTCCTGATCCAGGTCATCAGGATCATCCTCATAGCCTACATAAGAGACAACTCTATCTTGTATGCATTTGTTGTAGTATCCCTCACAACAGCTATGAAAAATCAACTAAGAGGGATAAAGCTCCTGACAATAGGCAGTGAAGGCTGCATGGAATTCACTGAGTGAATAAATTCTAGCAGGGGGTAAAGAATGATGCCATTTACGCGCATCCCCTGCTAACGAGAACATGAACATCTTTAGTAATACATCCTCATGATGTATATCCCATTGATGCATGAGTTCATGAAACTCACTGAGGTGTTGAGGAAGGTTGTCCTCTTCACACTTTCCAAATATGGGCAAATAATCACCCCATTCATCCATAGAGGGAACAACATTAGGGAAACCAGGAATAGAAGAAAAATTAAAAGGAGCAAACCTGCGAGCAAAGATTTTCTCCATATCGAACTAGTGAAGTCGCCAATTGATCCTTGAATCATGGAGTCGCTAGGTGAAAAATGTGCAGCTTCGAATGTGTCTGGTCCTTGTCCACCGTCAGAGGCCAGATCTTAACATTATCGTTACCCCAGGAAACTTCTCAGGATGAGAAAGCAGCCACTGAAACCTTCTCGAGAAAGATCCTCTAGGTCATCTTTCAGGTGTGCCAACAGTGGCCACAACTGAAACAGTAAAGTGGAAACAATGGAGTCGCCACAGTGGAGTCACCAGGTGCACAGTAGCAATCTGAGTAATTCTGATTTCTGATGCACCTTCAAAATCAGTTTATCGTTGTCATTCTGCCCAGGGAAAATCTTCAACTTCGTCCCCGGCAACGGCGCCAGAAATGTTGGCGAAAGAAGTCACTCCTGGATTGCTATCAGGAGCAGAGCCCGATGCCCATCATTTTTGTGTCATGGTTTGTTTATATATGGATGATCAAATGGAAGGAAACTCGAAACAATAGTGTTCCAACTTTGAAAACAGGCCAGGTATGCATGAGCAAGTGAGGTCTTGGGTAAATTTCAGACAGTGAGTTGTAGTAAAGGGTGAACAGAAAGAAGACTTATGGAGAAGAGTGCGAAGGTCTGTTATAAACAGCAGGTTCCTAACATATCGTAGAAGAAGGCATCCTAACTCAAGGTCTTCGCGCATTTAAATACGGAGCACCAGAAAATACAATAATACCACGATAAATCATTTATCATAACAGAAATGCAACAATTCGCGTGACTCAGTCAATCGTGAACTTCCTAGCATAAGATGAAAAACTTAGAAGAGTAAAGGAGAACTGTCTTTCATAAAACAAGAAATCTCATATATAGATACATATGTTGGAAACTGAAATAGCTGCTAAACATTACAATAGGGAGCTTTGCTAAACCATCGATACCCACAAAAATGGAAGAAATGCCTACATATACTTGGAACTGACTCAGGCGCTGAAGGCGCGATCATATCATGAATTCAATGCTTGACATTGAAGAGATTCTCTATCAGGATGGGTTGTCAGTCTGCCTCAATCAAATCTATCCTCTAATCCCCTGTCATACGCCTCTTTAATTCAGCATGGCTCACGCCAGGGGGTAGCTGATCCTTTTGAATATTGGACTGGCATGTGCAGGTTCCTCTGGTGAGTTGGAGACTCGGCGTGGCTTTCCTAAAGAGAACATTTATAAGGGACCCTCCTGGGTAAATTTCAGTCGGGACCTCCATACTCTGCAATAAATGGGTGACGCGAGGCTTCACCCACCCTCTTTCTCCTTTTCTACTGAGCCGAAGCGGCTCTTTAGATCCCCGAGTGGAATCCCTGATGAAAACCCGACCCAGTCCACAGGTCTCTTCTTCTTTCCTCACAGTCTCCTGTACTTCACTGTGACTTTTCCCCGACTCTGTATCGGGTTTCGAGGTTTCCTGTTCCCCGTTGTTAAGAGTTCTCGACCCTTTGAACTCTTGATCACCGATTCTTCGATGAGTGCTCTTTTTCCCTTATCTCCTTCTGGCTAGGCTCAGGTCCATACGACCATGCATCCACAAGACCGCAGCCTTGTGTCTCCCGTCGGGGTTTCGGCCTTCCTACCATCAGGAATTTCTAACCCTTAGAATTTTCGATACCCGAATTACCGATGCGCCCATGTATGGGTTATCCCTCCTGGCTATACTATGGCCCTATGTGACCACAGCAACAAATCTCATCGGGGTTTCAGGTTTTGCGGTGCCGAGATGCACATGTACCCGGAACTCCCGATCCTCCGGTCCCCGATGCGCTCCTTCATGCGCTGGTCCTTCCGGCTCAGCTCCCGCTCATATGACCTACTTCCATGACCACAACCCTATCCCGTCGGAGCTACGGGGTTCGCGAGTTCGAGATGCATGAACTCCTTGCTTCCGGGATCTTCGATATCCCAATATGCCGATAGGCTGACACCTGTCCCAATTTGATTGGACGAACCAAGTCCGCTTAGAAATCATTGGGGCCCCCTCTTGCTAAATCCGAGGCAACTCGACAGCCCTGAAAACCCAATGACCATCGATTCTCTTCGTGGATAGATCTCGGTTTCCGGTAGCAAAACCTTGCCCGCTCACTTGACTCATAACCGGAGAAGAGATCCTTCTGTTGCTGCGCTTGGGTGTTTCCTGTGCAACCTACAGGTCCGGGTGCTCTCGAGCCCAGGACAAGAATTATCGCTAACATTAGGCTCCATGGGGGATAGAGTCATCCCTGTGATTCTCTAAGAACTCATTCCGAAGCTTCAGTGCCTTGCTATTGTGCTATGGAGTCATGCTCAAACATCCCGCTGCTGAGAATACAGGCCGAAAAATAAAAGTAACAAACTAAAGATACATGCTCAAAGTATCTTATTTATATACAATCCTAAACTAATAAAACACTTTAGATGGGGCTAGGTGAAAGCAGATTTCCACCATAGCCATTCAAGCAGCTTCCTGGATAGAAGCTCCTTCCTTCTGTCGATAATCACCAGCAGATAGTGTAACCGTGACAGCAGAACGGATACACTCTCCAATTTCTCCTCATAGGCTGGAGTTGAGATTTAATAGGGCGGATCCAAGGCATAGGGGAAATGCCACTCCATGTATTTTCTGACAGGGTCATCAAATGAGTGGAAAATTTTGGAGAATTGGCGAAAGACAGCCTCTTCTACTCCACAATTGTTCACATGCGGCTGAAATTCTCTGACAAGCACAGGTGAGTGGACAACTGTCGTAGGCTCACTGATCTCGGGTGGCGGCTAATCGCTGACTGTCTCTGGATAGAAAAATAAATGCCCTCTCAGCCGTTCCTCTGGTTCCTCCTCCTCTTTTTCGTGCACTTCCCCATCTTGTGAAATGGGAACGGCCTCCCGATCCTTCTCTTCAAACCCAAATGTAAATACATCATGGGAAATATCATGAAGGAAGAAATAGCAATTCTCTTCCACAACGACTCCTTCATTTAAATCTGAGACAACAGGCTCATCGGGGGTAGATGTTAATGCGCTTACGAAATCTTCAATAATCTCCTCGAAAGAGCCATCTAGAACATCTTCCTTGGAGACTGGAAAATCCTCCCCATTGTCCTCAGATCTCGACCTTCCATGTTGAGCAGTGAGAGATTTTTCCTTCTCTATCAGTTCACTCAGAGCATCTTCTTCCCCCAGTCTTCTATCCTTACAACCTTCATCAGACATAATCATATTTGAGAGGATTTCTTCTTCTTGGTTCCCCCATGGGTCAGATTCATAATGACCATAAAGAGGACCCGTGGGAAATCTTTTTTCATAATCACCCTCAATAGAGATGCTAAGGGCCTCTGCTTCAAAGGATGGGAAATCTTCAGCATATTGTTCAGCTTCCCACCTGTCATATTTGGCAGTGATAGATTTTATCAGTTCCATAACTCCACCCGAAGCGTCTTCTTCCTCCCTGGGATATTTATAATCATTCATTGTAGAGATACCAAACTCATCTTCTTCAAAGGATGGAAAACCCTCTGCACATCGCTCAGCTTCCCACCTGTCAAGTATGGCAGTGATAAATTTTATCAGCTCCATAACTTCGCCCGAAGTAGAATAATGGGGAAGAGAAAGGACTGATTCTTGATCCAGGTCATCAGGATTATCCTCATAGCCTACATAAGAGACAGCTCTATCTTGTATGCATTTGTTGTAGTATCCCTCACAACAGCTATGAAAAATCAACTCAGAGGGATAAAGCTCCTGACAATAGGCAGTGAAGGCTGCATGGAATTCACTGAGTGAAGAAATGCTAGCAGGGGGTAAAGAATGATACCATTTACACGCATCCCCTGCTAACGAGAACATGAACATCTTTAGTAATACATCCTCATGATGTATCTCCCACTGACGCATGAGTTCATGAAACTCACTGAGGTGATGAGCAGGGTTGTCCTCTTCACACTTTCCAAATATGGGAAAATAATGACCCCATTCATCCATAGAGGGGACAACATTAGGAAAACCAGAAATAGAAGAAAAATTAAAAGGAGCAAACATGCGAGCAAGGATTTTCTCCATATCGAACCAGTGAAGTCGCCAATCGATCCTTGAATCATGGAGTCACCAAGTGAAAAATGTGCAGCTTCGAATGTGTCTGGTCCTTGTCCACCGTCAGAGGACAGATCTTAACATTATCGTTACCCCAGGAAACTTCTCAGGCTGAGAAAGTAGCCGCTGAAACCTTCTCAAGAAAGCTCCTCTGGGTCATCTTTCAGGTGTGCCAATAGTAGCCACAACTGAAACAGTAAAGTGGAAACAATGGAGTCGCCACAGTGGAGTCGCCAGGTGCACAGTAGCAATCTAAGTAATTATGATTTCTGATGCACCTTCAGAATCAGTTGATCGTTGTCGTTCTGACTAGGGAAAATCTTCAACTTCGTCCCCGACAACGGCGCCATAAATGTTGGTGACAGAAGTCACTCCTGGATTGCTATTAGGAGTAGAGCCCGACGCCCATCAGTTTTGTGTCACGATTTGTTTATATATGGGTGATCAAATGGAAGGAAACTCGAAACAGTAGTGTTCCAACTATGAAAACAGGCCACGTATGCATGAGCAAGTGAGGTCTTGGGTAAATTTCAGACAGTGATTTGTAGTAAAGGGTGAACAGGTGGAAGACTTATGGGGAAGAGTGTGAAGGTCTGTTATAAACAACAGGTTCCTAACAGACTGTAGAAGAAGGCATCCTAACAGAAGGTCTTCATGCATTTAAATACAGAGCACCAGAAAATACAATAATGCCACGATAAATCATTTATCATAACAGAAATGCAATAATTCGCGCGACTCAGTCAATCGCGAACTTCCTAGCATAAGATGAAAAACTTAGACGAGTAAAGGAGAATTGTCTGTCATAAAATAAGAAATCTCATATACAGATACAAAAGATGGAAACTGAAATAGCTGCTAACAATTACAATAGGGAGCTCTGCTCAACCATCGATACCCACAAAAATGGCAGAAATGCCTACATATACTTGGAACTAACTCAGGCACTGAAGGTGCGATCATATCATGAATTCAATGCTTGACATTGAGGAGCTTCTCTATCAGGATGGGCTGTCAATCTGCCTCAATCAAATTTGTCCTCTGCTCCCCTGTCATATGCCTCTTTAATTCAGCATGGCTCGCGCCAGGGATTAGCTAAGCCTTTTGAATATTGGACTGGCATGTGCAGGTTCCTCTGGTGATTTGGAGACTCGGCATGGATTTCCTGAAGAGAACCGGTATAAGGGACCCTCCTAGGTAAATTGCAGCTGGGACCTCCATACTCTGCAATAAATGGGTGACGCGAGGCTTCACCCACCCTCTTTCTCCTTTTCTGCTAAGCCGAAGCGGCTCTTTAGATCCCCGAGTGAAATCCCTGATGAAAACCCGACCCAGTCCACAGGTCTCTTCTTCTTTCCTCACAGTCTCCTGTACTTCACCGTGAATTTTCCCTGACTCTGTATCGGGTTTCAGGGTTTTGCGTTCCCCGTTGTCAAGAGTTCTTGACCCTTTGAACTCCAGATCACCGATTCTCCAATGAGTGCTCTTTTGCCCTTAGCTCCCCCTGGCTAGGCTCATGTCCATACGACCATGCGTCCACAAGACTGCAGCCTTGTGTCTCCCATCGGGGTTTTGGCCTTCCTGCCGTCGAGAATTTCTAACCCTTAGAATTTTCGATCCCCGAATTACCGATGCACCCGTGTATGGGTTAGCCCTCCTGGCTATACTATGGCCCTATGTGACCACAGCAACAACTCTCATCGGGGTTTCGGGTTTTGCGGTGCCGAGGTGCACATGTACCCGAAACTCCCGATCCTCTAATCCCCGATGCGCTCCTTCACACGCTGGTCCTTCTGGCTTAGCTCCTGCTCTTATGACCTACTCCTGTGACCACAACCTTATCCCGTCGGGGCTACGGGGTTCGCGAGTTCGAGATGCATGAACTCCTTGCTTTCGAGATCTCCGATATCCCGATATGCCGATAGGCTGACACCTATCCCAATTTGATTGGACGAACCAAGTCCGCTTAGAACTCATTGGGACCCCCTCTTGCTAAATCCTGGGCAACTCGACAGCCCCGAAAACTCGATGACCGTCGATTTTCTTCGTGGATAGATCTCGGCTACCGACAACAAAACCTTGTATGCTCACTTGAATCATAACTGGAGAAGAGATCCTTCCACTGCTGCGCTTGGGTGTTTCCTGTGCAACCTGCAGGTCCAGGTCCTCTCGAGCCCAGGACAAGAATTATAGCTAACACTATCCACGGAAGCTTGTAGCTTACTGATACTAGTGCAGAGATCTGAAGTATGCTCAACATTGTGTACTACTTTCTGCTTGGTGTATATTCTCTCCTGAGGGTTAGCAAAGGGCTCAATCTTGGATGAAAGGAGATTTCCTTCTATCTTGGTAGCAAGATCTTGGGCTTCTTGAATGGATTGGGGGTATTTGCCTCTAAGAAGATACCCTAGTTGGCCACTGAAAGATTTGGTGTAAATGTGAACAAGGTAATCATCTTTCGAATCATGGCTTGGGGGAATTCTTTGGATCAAAGATTCGAATCTGGTGTGAAATTCCCGAATAGACTCATTTTCATGCTTAGCAAGGCTATTTAGTCGGGTGAGCAACATGTTAGGGTCTTCTTTGATGCTCCATCTTCTGAGAAAGATTTTCTCAAGTCTATCCATTTTTTTGATGCTTCCATCAGGAAGACTGAGATACCAACGTCTTGCAGCATCATAAAGGGTAGCAAAGAATAACTTCATGACCAAGTCTTCGGCGTCATCATTAATGGGGTGAAGCTGAAAAAATGCCCAAAAGTTACTCATATGCTCTTTGGCACTAGTGGCATCAGTGCCGATAAACTTAGGCAACCACTTCTGATACTTGGGTGGCATTTGCCTAGGGTAGCTAGGTATGGCTGACATGTCTAATGGCTTGAACAGAGTAGATGACTATTGTCTTTGATTGTTAACTAGGTTTGTAGTACCGGTTTGAGAGGTAGACATGTTTAAAAGAAGTCTCTTTCCAAAAAGTGAATTGACAACATGTGAATTCAAAGGAGGCTTCCTTCTGAAAGCTAAAGGAGGATTATTGAATCTCCTTTTGGTTTGTGGAGTTGCCAGATAGTTTTCCTGAAACTATCAAAGAATAGGGGAATAAAGTCTAGTGGAGTTGCCAGGTAAGCTTGTAAGAGAAAGGTCTTTGAGGCAAGACTTACCAAAAGATTTGTCGTTGAGGAAGATTGACTCAGTGTTCCCCGACAACGGCGCCAAAATGTTATCACATAGTTTGTAGTTTAGGTCATAGGCTAAAGGATAGAGATCAAACTGGTGTAACAGGAACCTTCCCCACCCAATGTCACCCCGATGGGGAGGTTCTTTCTTTTTAGGGAGGTTAGCCCAGGGGAGACGTCCCCGACAACCTGGGGTTTGAAGAGGCGAAAAGTATAAGGTCAAGTTTTAGAGTTTCCTCCTCACAGGTTACCACCAATGTCAGATGGTCCGGCTAATCAGTCAATAAATGAAGTGTATGCCCTATTGAAAACACCTACCCGGAATAAGACAACAACAACAAAATATATATATGCAGGCTATAACTCAAAGGGTTAGTACTTCATTGACTATTTGATATTATTAATAAGCAATGTACTACAATAGATGTAAAATGAATTCAACGTTTTGTCAAATAGCTATGGAAGACCATCAATTCATCAATATCTAAGGAGATGACTAAGCCAACAATGTATCCAATCAACAATTTTCTCAATAAATGCTTAAAATCATCATTTAATTGCTTATATCGAACTGTTGCTGCGTCAAGATGAAATATCCGACTATGACATCATCCCTAATTAAGTTAGTTTGTTAGTTTTTGAGAAATGTTTTATACACTAAGACTTCAACGTTGGAGGTCAAATATCAGTGCATTAGGGTCTATGGAATCAAATAAGAAGAGGGCACAAGATTTTGAAAGGATGATGACTTAAAGACTAGAAGGTAGGGTTCTATGGTGCTACAAAGGCAAGGCCCTAGAATCAAAACCCTAGGGGAAAGAGGCTCACTCCGTTGTTTCTTAAGCAAGGTCTCGTTATCTTTCCTCCTTCTTTAGATCAACTTGGAAAAATGGCTAACATAAAGAATAATTCTAAGGGAGAAAGTGTTTTAAAGACAAGGCTTTCAAACCATAGAATATGAAAATCCTAGGTGTAGAAAACCTTGGCCTAGGACGTCACCCTCTTTCAACCTATAAACTTCAACGCTAGCTCAAGGGAAGAAGAAAGATAAGTGTAGCAAAGGCTAGGCTTAATCTCTTTCCTTCAATGGCTGAAAAAAATCTCTCTCTAAGGGGACATGTAACAATGACCTACTTGTGTGCTTGTTACCTAGGGTTTTAAATTAGCAATATTATAAGAATATGCAAGAAATTACACCTACAACCATTCAATTAAGAAGTTTTGCAAGAAAATTCACTTACATGTCATGAAGAAAAGCATAAGAAAACCCTAGTTGTAAACCTTCCTTGAGAGAAATGCCATAAAATGCCAAAAATATCCTTCCAATAGCAAGTGCGCCTCACTTATGCAACAATATACCCAATAAGGGTGCAAAAATCAAACCCCACAAGTGTGAGTGAATTGTGTTGTGTTAAAATGAGGGAAAACATCCTCAA
Source organism: Picea engelmannii (assembly GCA_009831015.1). NCBI lineage: Eukaryota > Viridiplantae > Streptophyta > Pinopsida > Pinales > Pinaceae > Picea > Picea engelmannii. Next base: position 186,160 of record ML799567.1, read on the forward strand.
TTTATATCATCCAATGACCTTTAATTAAAATTAGGTCATTAAAACAACCAACTAGGATAATAACTAAAAATCATACTGTTTTACATTAAACTACTAAAAGAAAACCCTAAATGAGCAATGAGAAAGACGTCTAGCCCATTTGAGGGAGACATTGTCCCTTTCTAGGGAAAATCACACCACTGGATGACAAATGTTGGCCCTCTCTGGGCCTCCAAACTCTGCCACACGTGCCAAAATTCCCTTTAAATATGCCACGCTCTAGAAGTGACATCAAGGATCTATGGAGGACATCCTGGGTCAATAGAGGGACATGTTCCACCTGCAGTGGGTCAACCCCCTAGGGCTGGGCTCAACCAAGGCGTCCTGGATGGAAATTTCCTTCTTCTTCTCTCGTGCAAAGGCTCGACCAATCACTGTCCTGTCTTTGCTCCTGATGAGGTCCCAACAAACATCTGATGGTCTGTTCATCCCCATGGAGGTTTGAACTAATCATCTCCCCATGTGTACTGGTCCACTTGGTACCTGTCCGTCGAGCATGGTCCTGCACATCAAAAACTTCGCCCTCCATGGGCTCATTAGTCCTCGGGATCATAGCAATGTCAATCATATTTCATCATTAATTTTATCAAATGCATGCATAAAACCCCTAGCATATCATCTAATAGATCAAAGACATTACAATGACCTACTATACAAAGCTGAAGAAAAAGATAAAGTGCCCTATTGGGCCAACATCCATAAGAAAAGGAAAGTTCCCAAAGGATATCATCCAAGCCATGTAACACAAGGTGGTGTGTTCAAAGGATGTCCAGACATAGTGGAAGATAGGGGTGATATTATCTGTGGGTGCCTTTGTATGAGGCGAGTTGTACCTGTCATGGATGTGATTCTTTCCAAGCCCTTCATTGCCTTTATTCTTTCTTTTCTTTATTTCTTTTACTTTCTTTTTTATTTCAAGGTCTAACTAGAGGACACTTCCTTGGCGTGGTGACCAGAGCTGACAGTGTTACCCATGAGTACTTTCATAGAGATGATAAGGCTGGCTCGTGATGAGACCCCCTTTCCCGTGGCCATGCAACCAAAGGTCACTGCCTTGGCGTGGTAGCCAGATAATGGCAATGTCATACTACTAGGTACCTATGAACATAATGGGTTGGCTCATGATGAGACCCCCCATCCTCTTGGTTAGGTCTTGTTTTATTGTTATTTTTCTTCGGGTCCCTCTTGTTTCTTATTGAGAGGCCTTTTATTTCCTTCTCGGGGATCCCTAGGCGAGGCATCTCTAGGTTTTATTTTTATGTCTTTTATCTCTTACTAGCTGCTTCTACCCCCTGGGCCTTTAGCCCCTTCTTCCCATAGGATAAGGTGTAACCCTACAAATAGGTCATCCTAATGTCCAAACTAGGGGAATGGGATAGATGAATGGGAGATAAGATGTAAAAGTGATACAATGATGGGAGTGGACGATGGATCTTCAAAATCCCCCCTAGTAGCTAACCAAAACCTATGGGTACAAGCTTGCTAGGGTACTGTGTCAATCCCCCTAACCATGGTCAAGTGGGTTAGTGTAAGATCCAAGTAGTTGTCAGAAATGAAAGGAATCTGATGCATATATCTGAAAGTTATAATGATCCAACATGACACATACCATGATACCTGGACCAACTACCTCATGGAGCAAGAGTCTTCTCCGATGCAAGTCCAAGCCGAAGGTGATGGATGCTGCTGCTACTGATAGGACAAGTGTGATGAAGAAGAGGAAAGACGAGCCCTCCAGGGCCATTCTCAGGTCAATCCTGCTCTCAGTACTCCATGTCTAGGACCTGTGGGCCTCGAGATATGATCTCCTAGTTATCCCTAGAAATCGGGGATAACACACTGTAAAGAAAATCAAACCTATCCTCCTCAACAAATGCGCCCCAACCTGCCAACATCCTTCACTAGTGTACCCCCTTGCCGAAAATGATGGCTGAAGTAGCTATGAACTGATGTAGAATGGTGAGGGAGATATATTTCACCTCCTTGACCAAGATTGGATCAATAAAGGTTGAATCTTTCACCACTGAGTTGATCTCTAGGGTCTTTTCAGTCAAAACCCTAAAAACCCCCAAGTATCATGGTCTCTCTAGCTAAGAAGCCATATACCTAAATGATAATCAACATAATAAGAGAATAGAATCCCCTATCTCTCTTTTATACCCTTTTTCATATTTTCTCTCGAAGTGACTTTTACTTTACTTTTAATATTTCTTAACAAAATCACTTTATTAATTAATTAACCTTTTTTCCTCTAAAAAGTGATTTATTTGTCTTTATAGCTTCTCTGGCCATTGAAAGTCACTTCTCATCATATTATCTTGTAGTGCTCTTCCTCCTGATTTTGATGATCTATTAAACTAAGAGGATTCTTCAAGTATTATGCCCAAAATGACCTCCTTAGTGAATTTAATTAAAATATGCTCCATAATAACTCAAAATTATGAAAATCGTCGGAATGCAATGAAACTAAAGACAAGTTGTGCAGAATGGATCTTGATGATGAAATATGATGAACAATGCAAGTTGGGCCCAATAAAAACCCTCAATATCTCTTGAACTCACTATCACCCCCAGCTGGCTACTCTGGCAGATACCCCACTCTATAACATAGAAACATCCAAAAATGGGGACATTGCAGTCCTCAAGCCATAAATGAATCAATCTATATATGATACCAGGGTCCCATATCCACCTGTGTGACATTTAGTACGCTCCCCTCAAGACATGGCCCATCCAAGTGCTCCCCACACATGAAACCCAAATGCTCCTGATGAGTAGAATGATCATGTGCAATAGATCCTTGGTCAACTCCTCAAGCAATTGCTCCACTTGGATCTCAACTCCATCAAAATATGGACTACCAAGCACTCCAATCCCTTGATCCCATATCAAGATGTGAACTGCAGTTCCTTGTGAAGTATAGTCATGTAAGATATCAACACCATGAGTCTCCTGAAGACCCCCAACCAATGGAACAAGTAAATACAGTATCCATCCATCAAGGAGTCTCACACCTAAACCCATATCCCAACTACCATCTCCGACAAAATCCATACCCTCTTCTAACCAAGAAGATGATGTGTTAATATATCTTATCCTCAACCAAGGAGATCCATCCTGCCACAAAGAATCCTCATCTCATCCTGCTCTCAAATTCCCCCAACCATGGAAGGAATAAATCATTCAAGTCCCTGAAACTCCCATATGTACATCATGTACGGTCCTCAAGATCTCTAACGCTTCCTGCTACGACCATACATCCTGCTAACTGACCTCATAGACCTCATCAAAAGCATATGTGCATCTCTTCTCCCATCCTCATCTCACTGAGACTCTGAACCTATATCCACCTCTAGAATATACTCTATCCCATGGATGAAAATGTTCTCCATCACACCCAAAGTCTCATCATATTGTCTTAGACGAACCTCCCCTATCCTGCTACATATAATGGCATATCCCATGTCAGGAGGTATTTTTCTAACATCTCTCCATGTCCCACACAACTATTTGAAGGATTGGGGAGTGTCATGTGCATTAGTCAATCCCAAAGGCTTGACCAAGAACTCATCCACTTGCACCCATGGTGAATAATCACCTGTACTCATCACTAAGTTCCAACCATCAGGTACAACAGTAGGTAACTCCACAAACTGTTGGTCAATGACTCTCCCTCCATAATCACTCATATAATTGTTTCTTCTGTGAAGGTGATCTCCCATATCTATATACTGTTGCAAGGGAGAGGAATCTCCATGATCCACTAAGTATGTCTCCTCCCTACACTCCAATGCATCCCCTGGATCCCACTGTACACCTATCTATGCCCCTGTGAACTACCACTCATCACTGTATGTCCCTGTATACTCATGCAATCTCCTCTATCCTCCTGCATCATCATGTATCCTGGGTGTACTACTAGGTCAACCTCTATATGGATGTCAGCCAATCCTAGAACACAAATGGAAGTGTCCTCATAACTACCCCTAGCTCTGAAATCCCCATGTGTATGTGTGTGAACAACTGTCTCAAAACCCCTCATGAATGGTGGCCCTTGTGACACATGGACATCCTCCCATGTCTATGGATCACATCTCTCCATAATCATCATCAATCTTGGGTACTCCTCATGCTCCTCCATCAACCAACGCTCCTCTAATATGGACTTTGATACTTGTAGGGATGTCTATGCACATTCCAAGAATTCATGTGTGCTTACCAACTCATGAGTGAGTCGGTCCACCTCAGTCTTCTTCTCCCTCAATGCCCTATGATACATCTCACAAATCTCCAAGAGGTAATCTCTATCCATCAATAATTGCTGGTAGTCAGTCCTCATCATAGTCACTCTCTCCCTGAGTTTCTATAAATCATCAAGGGAAAGCTCCCCATCCAGACTAGCATGTTCCATCGAGGTCCTCCAACAATACTGTGCCACCAATGCGTGTGTATCATAAACGTATCTAATGGTTGTCATGATCATGTCCTCTCAGACTCTCAGTTGTCCTGTCAAATTCCATGACTCTTGATCAATATCCTGTTGAGGTTCTACCTCATGACACACACTACTAATGTTGACAGTGGAATTCCCAACAACACACTCTTCAATGGATAAGACACTGAACTGCCCACTGCCCCTTGTGTTATTGAGTCCTCCTTTATGCCACTGCACGCCATCACCAACTACTATCTCCATATGAATCACATTGTATCATGTATGTGCACTTGTATCCTCCTGTGCATTCATCCTACTAATATCATATGCACCTAGATCCCATATAGATGTGTCTAGACAAGTGATGTGGTCATCCCGACCAACAAGCAAAGTACTCTCATCACTATAGACTGGTCCCAGAAGTAAGTGTCCCATCAATTTATCGATTTACCCAACCTGATGTATCAACGGACTCTCCAAAAGAGGTGACTCAATTTTTCTAAGGGACCATTTGTGCCTTTTCAGATTCTTTACCTGTTTTTGCAAGACCTTGTTCCCCTTAAGCTTCGCTTGAACACTGGCTAGAGATGCTCATATGTTTTCCATGGTCATTCCACATTCCTTGAATTTCTCTGTGATTTTCTCCTTTGACATTCTTTTTTTCTCGCGCAGTTGGATGATCATGTCTTACACTTCTCTGAGATGCCTCTTGAGCCAATTCACATTTCTTTCTCGGCTCTACGACGTTTCCTTTCTGCTAACTGCTTTCTCAACTCCCTATTCTCCTCGTACAACTCGACAATAGTGAGTTTCAATTGCTTTAGCTGTTGCAACGAATCCTGAACATCCATGCCTTCAGTTCCCAAACTTCTTCGTCTGTCATAGATTCCCTGGCTTGAACCCTCAACAGGTTCTAGCCGAACAACGTGCATGAGTAACTTCTCAGCAATCAATTGGGTGCGCGGTTCATTTGGATCTTGGGCCTCTCAGAGATCCTTGTTCTTCCTTGGCCTGCCTCTTTTCCTGGGTAATGGTTGTTGGGGAGATGAGACTTCCACTGTCTTTCCTTTTCTTGCAACCCCTTTGTTGAAATTACTAAGACAACTGAGAGGGGGGGTGAATCAGTTGTCACTGTGCTTAAACAATTTATGACTTTTCAAACGATTCTTAATCTCTTCCAAGTGACCATCAATATTATACATGATATGAACAACATAAATAATGAACATCAGTCACACATAAGATATACACAGAGACATATTTTCACGAGGAAACCCATAAAGGGAGAAAACCTCTTCTTCTTCGAATGATAGGCAGACTTTTAAGTTCTGTACATCATCTATATTTGAGCACCAACTCAATGTGAGGCTACTACCTCTGTTTTACAAGCTCCAAATTGTTAAGAGAACCAAATATATGATTTCTCTAGCACCCACTAGAAGGAAGCATCAACTCCCTAAATGTTCCAGCACCAACTGGACTTATACAAGCATCAACTTGCATACAGAAAAAAAATTATGTTTTCCTGAGCACCACCTTGCCACCCTGTTTTCTAGCCACAACTAGATGGAAGATACAACTTCCAATATTTAAGCACCAACTTGAATATCAGAGGACCAAAGTCCTCCCTAGCACCACCCTACCTCCCTATTTATAAATTTTGGCTGAATAATCAACAATACAGATATATCAATTCTTACCGATTCTTCTCTGCTCTATAACTTTGCTATGCTTCAGTTTGTTCTACAATTCTTCTCTTCTACTATTTGTTCTGCAAATCTTCTCTGCTTCTGTCTGTTCAACTTCTGTTTCTCATCTCTGAGATTGATTTCACTCTGCACATACTATGATTTTCCTTTCTCCTAGTTCAATTCATTTTTCCAGTTAGAACAACCAACCTCACACGGTCATTCCATCTACAATTTATACTCTCCCACTAATTCAGTTACATCTCGAATCTCCAAGGAAAATGCCTCAACAATCAGATTGCCAAATGTCCAAGAACCATGATTCAGTTCGGTTAACTGAATTGTAACTGAACAACTAATCGTGTGGTGGAATAGTAGCCCTTCGATCAGATTCCCAATTCACCAGCACTGTTGGATTACATACACAGGGTCTCGTGTTTATCCCATGTGCCCACTGGCTATGACCACAAGCTAATCAGAAAGTGATTTCACATTTCACATTTCGGACATATTGTGGTGAGGATTCTCAACTTTCCATGTTGTAATATCCAAAAATAGGGCTTAGCAATTAGTACCTTCCCTTTTCGTGACCACCGACTACACCAATAGGCTCTATGGAATTTATCATTTCAGAACTCTTGTGATGATACGTCTTGACTCTCCCATGTCACAATCTCCAAAATGGAGCTTTGATGGGCTAGCTCCTTCCTCTTATATGACCGCTAGTCGAAACTAAGCGCTTATCTAGAAAATGCTTTCGCGATTCAGGATTTCAGGGATCTTGGTGTGAGGTTTCTTGACTCTCCCAAGTCACAATCTCTGAAATGGAGCTTAGTTGGGCTAGCTCCTTCCTCTCATATGACCACTAGTTGTAACCAAGCGCTTATCCATAAAGTACTTCGTGATTCTTGATTTCAGGGGTCTTGTGATGAGGCATCTCAACTCTCCCATGTCACGATTTCTGAAAAAGAGGTTAGCTACTAGATCTTTCATCCATCCTTTTGACGATGCAACCTTGGCTATGACCATAGGCCAACCCTTCAAGCACTTCACTAGCCTAATCAACAGTCCAGATCTCTTTTTCATCTGATGGATCATATCTCATCGCGTATTCGCATATTGAAAGTTCCTGTGTCACATTCCTTTGAATCCTTCAATGTGAAATTCAGCGAAATTATAACCACACTCCACGTGTCCTTGCTGACGTGCTATGTTTTTATCCCTTTCACAATTTCGACATTCAGGACTTCAATGAAATTAGAGTGTTTTCTTTCTATGCAAAACTCCCAGAGTGACGTAAGCTGCTTACGTCACTTGCTGACGTGTCACAAGCTGAGTAGATGCCATGTGTCACTCTGATTCATGATTTGTACCTACCAAAGATGTTGAATCATCTTGACACTTGTCAGTTTCTGATTGTGCCACGTGTCCTTGCTGACGTGGATCCGTCAACGTGTCTTCCTCCTTGACTTCTGATCTTCGATTTTCAGGGTTATTTGTAGTATGTTATGTCCATCCTCTTGATCTTTGATATCCCGACTTCATCTTGCACTTAATGATCATGCTTGTTCTTCTGGATATGATGACAGTTAGTCCTCGTGTTCAGATTTGACACTTGAGATCTATTCTCCTCTTCTACGTGCTCCGCCTGTCAAAATTCAGATCTAATGGCCATCAGGAATTCAGGAAGAGTGATCCAACAATCACTACTACTCTTCACTATTTACGCTTCTGATCTTGCCACTTTCTCTTGTTGATCATCGTTGTGCTGATTTCTAATCTTTCCATCAATGACAACATGCATACTCTGCCTTCTGTCTGTAAACTTGCCAACAATCTCCCCCTTTGGCATTGATGGAAACCCCTTGAAGAACCTGAAAGCTGGACTATCCCCTGAACATCCAACTGTACCACTGTAGTATCCTTAACATTACATATTACCACACTTTCTCCCCCTTTGACATCAATGTCAAAGAAGAAACATGCTCCCCCTGAGGTGTTGCATTATATTTCGAAGATATCAGATATGCGACAGATACATACTCCCCCTGGAAACTATGAGCAACTTAGAAATACAACAGATATTCAATAAGTACTCCCCCTGACCAGGTGAACAAATTAGATGAAAGAAGTTATAACCCCCAACTTCTGACGAAGATATCCAAAAGGGGTCGCTGCTAATGGTTTAGTAAAGATATCAACTATCTGTTTTGTGGAAGGAATATAATTCAGCCGAACAACTCTGTTTGTAACCTTCTCTCTGAGAAAATGATATTTGATTGGTATATGCTTAGCCTTGGAATGACGAACAAGATTCTTAGAGACACTAATTTCACTGGTGTTGTCACAGTGAATTGGAATTGGATCAGTATAATTGACCTTCAAATCTGCAAGAGTTTGGATCATCCATAAAATCTGAGTGCATCAAGTAGCAACAAAAATGTACTCTGCCTCTGTGGTTTATAAAGAAATATACCCCTGCTTCTTACTAAGCCATGCTACTAATGAGTCACCCAGGAAGAATGCACCTCCATTGGTGCTCTTTCTCTCATCCACACAATTTTCCCAATCAACATATGAATAATTAGTTAACTGAAAATTATGATTTCTAGGATACCACAGACCATAAGTCATTGTGCCCTTCAAGTATTTGAATATCCTTTTTACAACTACTAAATGACTTTGTTTAGGAGCAGACTGATAACGACCTACCATTCCACCAACTTGCATTATATCAAGACGAGTTGTTGTGATGTACAAAAGACTGCCTATTATTGATTGATATGTCCTTTGATCAACATAAGGTGAAATATCATCTTTATTGAGCTTGCAACCAACCACCATAGGTGTACTAACATGGGAAGAATCTCCCATTTGGAACCTCTTCAACATCTGTTTCAAATACTTTTCTTGAGTGATAAAAATTCTTGCAGAACTCTGATTTACTTGTAAACCAATAAAGTATGACAGTCCGCCTATCATGGACATCTCAAACTCTGTTTTCGTAGAGTTATCAAACCACTGGACAAAGGAATCATTAGTACAACCAAAAATAATGTCATCTACATAAACCAAAACAACTAGTAAATCATCACCTTCGGACTTAATGTAGAGATTGTTGTCAACAACACCTTTCTTGAACCCTTTGTCTTGTAAAACATTGTCCAGTCTATAATACCAAGCTCGTGGTGCTTGCTTCAGTCCATATAAATCCTTTTTCAGCTTGCAGACATAGTCAGGATTATCTGTCAGTGATAATCCTTCAGGTTTCTCCATATATAGTTCTTCCTCTAGATCTCCATTAAGAAATGTTTACTTCACATCCATCTGATATACTTTAAAGTTTTTATGACATGAATATGCAAGAAACATTCTAATGGATTCCAATCTTTCCATTGGTGCAAAATTTTCATCAAAGTCATGTCCTTCAACTTGTGCATACCCTTTGCAGACTAATCTGGCTTTATTTCTAACAACTTGTCCTTTTTCATTCATTTTATTCTTGAACACCCATTTGGAACCTATTACATTCTTATCTTCAGGTCTAGGAATAAGCTCCCAAGTATTGTTCTTCTCAATCTGATCAATCTCTTCATTCATAGCTCTAATCCAATCATCATGCATGTTGGCTTCAACAATTTTTTTAGGTTCAATCATAGATAGAAAAGAAACCTGATATTGTTCTAAGTCTTTAATCAATTTCCTTCTTGTCTAAACTCCTTTGTTTATATCTCCAATTATTTGATTTTCAGGATGATTCTTTCTAACAATTCCGATGGGTGATTTTGTTTCTTTCTGCTGATTTGTGTCAGCCCGAGTATTCGAATCTTCATCTAATTTAGATTCTTCTCTTTCTGATCCTTTGACCTTTTCATCTTCATCTTCAACTATATATTTTGTGCTTGGTTCAACACTGCTTACATTACGTACTGATATTTCTTCATCAACTTTAATGTCGATACAATCAACCAATTTATGCAGCCTCTTATTGTAGCATTTGTATCCTTTACTGTTTGTAGCATAACCTAAGAAGATACCTTCATCATCCCTGTCATCATATTTGCCAATATTTTCATCATTATTCTTAATATAACATTTACTCCCAAATACTTTAAAATTCTTGATTGAAGAAGGTCTTCCAAACTATAGTTCATAAGGAGTCTTGTCACTGTGTGGATTGAGATGAGCTTTGTTCAGGATATGAACAACTGTATGAATTGCTTCCACCCAATATGTCAGAGCAATATTCTTTTCATTCATCATTGATCTTGCCATTTGTTGAACTGATTTATTTTTCCTCTCAACTACTCCATTTTGTCGTGGAGTCCTTGGAATAATGTATTCTCGTTTGATTCCATGTTTATCACAGAACTCTTTGAAGTTCCATGAACTAAACTCTCCTCCTCTATCAGACATTACTGCTTTCAATCTTTTTCCTATTTGATTCTCAGTCAGAGCCTTAAACACTTTGAATTTTTCAAATGCTTCAGATTTTTCCTTCAAAAAGGAAACCCATGTTAGTCTAGAATAATCATAAATAATCAACATAAAATAGTTTTCTTTTCCTGTAACTTCTTTCCTTGATGGTCCACATAAATCCATATGTACTAGCTGGAGTGGTTTTTCTGTTGAAGGAATTTTTTTAGATTTGAACTGTGTCCGAGTAAGCTTTCCTATTTGGCAAGGTTTACAAATAGAATCATATGGCTTTGATATCTTTGGAAGATCTTTTACTGCCCCATTTTTTCTAAGCTTGATTATATGATCAAAATTTAGATGTCCAAGTCTCCTATGCCATAGCCAACTTTCATCATACTTGCTTAAGTGGCATTCTTCTTTTTCTTCTTTTAACACATAGACATTGTTTTTTGTTCTTATCCCTTTTGCAACCAACTGTCATGAATTCACAGACTTTATTTTACAATCTTTAGAAGTAAAAACAAATTCACATCCTCAATCACAGACTTGACTGACACTAAGAAGATTATGTTTCAGACCATCTACAAATAACACATCTTGAGATTTTCCTTTTCCATTACTCAGACTTACCATTCCTTTACCTTTTATTTTTTCTGGTGCATCGTTTCCAAAAGTTACATTTCCTGATTTGTTTTCACTTAGAGTTAAAAACTTACTTTTGTCGCCAGTCATATGTTTGGAACATCCATTGTCAATATACTAGGGATTCTTTTGTGTTTGGGCTGATAACACTAGTCCACACTTGTCATCTTCTTTCTTCTTCCAAACCTTGAAATTTTTAGCAGTGGGATTCAAATCTGGCTCATAATTCCTTAAGCGTCAATTTGCAACTTTATGTCCATAATCATGGCATATGTAACATTCTGGTTCACTGAATAGTAGATCATAGTGATTGTTATTCTCATAATTGTTGTTATGCTTAACCTGTGTCCTTTTCCCATCCATCGCATGATTTATAGTCTGTGGTTGTTTGTTGCTTGGCTGTATCGATCTTTGTTGTGGCAGATAGTTATTCCTTGAGTATGTTGATTGCTCATATCTAAATATTAAAGAACAAGTTATAGCTTTGTGACCAAAGTTAGAACAAAAAAAACAATATCCATAGAAAAATTCTTTGTACCTAGAAAAAGTTTGTCTTCGTGGGTCAATTTCTTTCATGCTAGTAATTTCTTTGATCTATAGATTCGGTTCTGGTACTTTTTCTTTCATTCCTTCTTGGTGGCTGATTTTCTTTCATTGTTTTTGCAGAGTGACTGTTGTCAATGGTTGAGGATTTGACAAAATTGATGGGTTATGTATTACTTGGATGATCACTAATTGATCCTTCTTCATACCCCAAGCCAGCTTTCAACTTTGAATTTCTTTGCTGATTTAGAATGGAAGTTAATCCTTTTGAAGCTTTAATACTTGACATATTTTGGTGATACAATGACTTAAACTTCTTAATCTCTTTTATGGTTTTTACTATCTCTTCTTCTAAGGATTCACACCTCGCTTTCTTCTCTGATAATTGTTGTTACATAATGTCCTCTATTTTCTTTTCCTATTCTAACTTCACTTTTAGTAGAGCAAGGTCTTGATCGTGTTTTTTACCATTCATTTTAAACTGCATCAAAAACTGTTTTTGTTTTCTCTTATTACATCTGAGTCTGTCAATTTCTTCCAAAGCACTGATTAATTCACCTTCCATATCCACCATAACTTCTTCGTCATCCATTTCAACTCCTAAATTTTCATCAAGATCTCCCATAGCCATAAGCATAAAATCATTCACTTTGTCTTCGCGGGATGAATCACTATCTATGTCTTTTGAGGAGTTGTCATTGTTTGCACATAAATTTTTCTTTTTACTATATTTCTTAAATTTGTATTTCTTTTCATCATCAGAGCCTTGTTCCTTTTGGTCCTTTTTCTTGTGAGGGCACTTAGATGCAAAATGACCTATTTTACCACAGTTAAAGCATTTGAAGGGAAACCTGCCTTGGTATTTGCCTGATCCTTTCTTTAACCTTCTCACAATTTTTTTTTCAATATCATCTAGTTCTGAATCAGTATTCTTGTCTGCTTTAAAAGATTCTTCTCTAGTAATGGATTTATATTTGCTAATTCTCATTTCATATGCAGTTAGAGTTCCTAGGAGTTGATCAACGAACAAAGTTTTAAGATTATTTAGTTCTTCTATTGCATAGACTTTTGGATTAAATTTATCAAGCAGAGATCTTAAAATCTTCTGAACTAAAAATGATTCTTCAATCTCCTCACCAAGATCCTTCATGGAATTCACAAGCTCTTCAAATCTTAAAAAATACTTGCTAACTGTTTCATCTTCATTCATATTTAGTTGTTCAAATTTCAACCTATATGTTTGAAGTTTGGCATCTTTTACTTTCTCATTTCCTTCATAACTGCTAATAAGTTTATCCCACATTTCTTTGGTAGTTTCAAAATGCATCACCTTTACAAACTCAGCTTCAACAAGTCCATTCAAGATAGCATTCATTCCCTTAGCATTAAAGATAAATTCTAACTTATCATCCTTGGAAGCTAGCACAACAAGTTTTACGTATCTAGTCTCTACTACATCCCAAACATCAACACCTAAGCCATTAAGTATGTTCTCATTCTAATCTTCCAGAAGGAAAAATTTGTTCCATCAAAAGGAGGAGGGTTATTGGATGAAGTCCCTTAATGACTTGTCATGTTTAAGCTTACAAATCTACCTTTAAATAAAAGGAACCCGCTCTGATACCAATTGTTGAAATTACTAAGACAACTGAGAGGGGGGGTGAATCAGTTGTCACTGTGCTTAAACAATTTATGACTATTCAAACGATTCTTAATCTCTTCCAAGTGACCATCAATATTATACATGATATGAACAACATAAATGATGAACATCAGTCACACATAAGATATACACAGAGACATATTTTCACGAGGAAACCCATAAAGGGAGAAAACCTCTTCTTCTTCGAATGATAGACAATCTTCTAAGTTTTGTACATCATCTATCTTTGAGCACAAACTCAATGTGAGGCTACTACCTCTATTTTACAAGCTCCAACTTTTTGAGAGAACCAACTCTCTGATTTCTCTAGCACCCACTAGAAGGAAGCATCAACTCCCTAAATGTTCCAGCACCAACTGGACTTATACAAGAATCAACTTGCATACAGAAAAAAACTTTGTGTTTTCCCGAGCACCACCCTGCCACCTTGTTTTCTAGCCACAACTAGATTGAAGATACAACTTCCAATATTCAAGCACCAACTTGAATATCAAAGGACCACAATCCTCCCTAGAACCACCCTAACTCTCTATTTATAAATTTTGGCCAAATAATCAACAATACAGATATATCAATTCTTATCGATTCTGATGTGCTCTATAACTTTGCTATGCTTCAATCTGTTCTACAATTATTCTCTTCTACTGTCTTTTCCGCAAATCTTCTCTGCTTCTGTCTGTTCAACTTCTATTTCTCATCTCTAAGATTGATTTCACTCTGCACATACTGTGATTTTCCTTTCTCCCAGTTCAATTCATTTTTCTAGTTAAAACAAATAACCTCACACGGTTGCTCCATCTAAAATTTATACTCTCCCACTAATTCAGTTACATCTCGAATCTCCAAGGAAAATGCCTCAGCAACTAGATCGCCAAACGTCCAAGAACCATGATTCAGTTTAGTTAACTGAATTGTAACTGAACAACTAACCATGAGGTGGAATAGTAGCCCTTCGATCAGATTCCCAATTCACCAGCACCATTGGATTACATCCACAGGGTCTCGCGTTTATCCCTTGTGCACAATGGCTATGACCACAGGATAATCAAAAAGTGATTTCGCATTTCGCATTTCAGATATATTGTGGTGAGGCTTCTCGACTTTCCATGTCGTGATCTCTGAAAATAGGGCTTAGCAATTAGTACATTCCCTTTTCATGACCACCGGTGATGACCACCGTCTACACCAACAGGTGCTATGCAATTTCACGTTTTAGAAATCTTGTGATGATATGTCTTGACTCTCCCATGTCACAATCTATGAAATGGATCTTTTTTGGGATAGCTCCTTCCTCTTATATGACCGCTAGTCGTAACTAAGTGCATATCCAGAAAGTTATTTTGCAATTCGGGACTTCGAGGATCTTGGTATGAGGTTTCTTGACTCTCCCAAGTCACGATCTCTGAAATGGAGCTTAGCTGGGATAGATCCTTCCTCTCATATGACCACTAGTTGTAACCAAGTGCTTATCCATAAAGCACTTCATGATTCGCAATTTTGGGGGTCTTGTGATGAGGCATCTCGACTCTCCCATGTCATGATTTCTTAAAAAGAGGTTAGATAGTAGCTCTTTCCTCTAGCCTTTTGATGAAGTGACCTTGGCTATGACCACGGGCCAACCCTTCAATCAATTCACTAGCCTAATCAACGGTCCATATCTCTTTTTCATTTGAGGGCTCAGATCTCATCGCGTATTCGCATATTGCGAGTTCCTGTGTCACGTTCCATTGACTTCTTCAATGTACAATTCAACGAAATTCCAACCGCACTCCATGTGTCCTTGTTGATGTGCTCTGCTGTCATCCCTTTCACAATTTTGATGTTCTGGACTTTAATGAAATTAGAGTGTTTTCTTTCTATGCAAAACTCTTGGAGTGACATAAGTTACTTACGTCACTTGCTGATGTGTCACAAGCTAAGTAGATGCCATGTGTCACTTTGATTAATGATTTGTACCTACCAAAGATGTTGAATCATCTTGACACTTGTCAGTGTCTGATTGCGCCATGTGTCCTTGCTGACGTGGATTCATCAACGTGTCTTCTTCCTTGACTTCTGAGCTTCGACTTTCGGGGTTATTTGCAGTATGTTATGTCCATCCTCCCAATCTCTGATATCCTGAATTCATATTGCACTTAATGATCATGCTCGTTCTTCTGGATTCAATGAAAATCAGTCCTCATGCTCAGATATGACGCTTGAGATCTGTTCTCCTCTTCTGCACTCTCCTCTTGTCAAAATTCAGATTTGATGGCCATTGGAAATTCGGGAAGAGTGATCCAACGATCACTATTTCTCTTCACTGGTTATGCTTTTGATCTTGCCACTTTCTCTTGTTCGTCATAATTGTGTTGATTTATGATCTTGCCATCAATGAAAA
Organism: Picea engelmannii; assembly: GCA_009831015.1. NCBI lineage: Eukaryota > Viridiplantae > Streptophyta > Pinopsida > Pinales > Pinaceae > Picea > Picea engelmannii. The sequence goes on from ML799567.1 coordinate 201,969, forward strand.
CATGCATACTCTGCCTTCTATCTGTAAACTTGCCAACACCCTTCTATTCTTGCCTCCGCGCTGCGAGATGTTGCTTTTCCTGTGGGTAGAGGGGGATCTCCTTTGGAATCCCTGGGGACGTTGGTTGAAAGAATAAATGAATACCAATCCTTTCCCAGTCACCTCAATTCCTCAACTATCAACAATTTGATTAGTGATATATGGGATAAATTCTTCTTTGGTCGGTTTTCTTCGGCTTGGACGCTGTCTGCCATTCCTCCTAGAATTTGGTGCAAGAAGAAAGGTAAGTTCAACGACCTCTTTCCTGTGAAATGCATCATCAATATAATGTGATGCAAGTGTATTCTCTCAGACCTTATTTCATAGGTGAAATACTTTCTAATCAACTTCAAGAGTTTTTGAAAAGGCTCCCGCAGATACCGACTTGGACCCAACCTTTTGGGAAAATAACTTTACAATTTACACATGTTTGATTCTGACGCTCTTTCTCGACTCCAAGGACTAGACCGACCACTTGATTACTTCGACCCATTTGTTGTTTAGTACCTAACCTCACATGCTTTGACACACAGAACATGACTCATCTAGAACTGACTCTAACTAAAAAAATGACGACACTAACAAGGCCGACTTGGAAAGTCAAGGTTGACAACTTACATCGGACTGGAAACACATGAGAGCTCAAAGTCCTGTCGGAAATGGGATAGACGTGTGTAAATAATATTTTAGAATACCAATGTGCATTCAACAAAGAACCTTGGCATCGAAGTTCCTATGCCGATATAATAAAGTAAAAAAATAATCCAAATTGCATTGGACATAGGGAATAGCTAGATGTGTTATGTTAAGAAGTCGAAGAGGTTGAGCTAGATGTAGATGAAAATGTTATCGATACATGATAATATAGATTATTGGGATTAGGGTTTGTATTGTTGCATAAAACCCTAATTCAATCTTGTTAAAGCCTCCACATCTAAAAGTGCACGGTCACACTTAAGAAATACATGTTTTTCTTTTACACTATAAGTTATGCCCTTGTACAGAAATGTACACCCAGGTATTAACACACCTGTAATTTGAGCGACTCACATTTATGATGGTGTCTTAGATAGTTTTACACCTATATGCATATTTATATTTTCATTTGCAAACATAAAAGTGGATGTTTTGTAAAACAGGAAAATTCTACCTTGTAAATTGAAAGACCAAAACAGTAGAAAGTGACCTAATGGAAATGCACGCCCTTGCTTCTATATAGCTTCAAGTTTATTTATCTAAGTTGCGGGGTGAATTTAATAACATCATAAATCTATATGTATCATATGGATTGCATTTAAAATGACCAAGGACTTCTACCTTGAACCAAGATTCAAGGCTTTTTGTAAAATGGAGGGTAAAACCGTCTTATTCTAAAATGCACGCCTAAGACTCATATGACCTACAAATTGAGTGGTTCAAATTGTGGAGTTCATATTTTATCATTTTACATCTATTCATACTTTAGTTTTTCATTTTGAAACAAAAAACCCTTTGTTGTGCATAAAGGCTAAAAATTTACTTTGTAAATGCAAAAAAATGCATGAAAACATGGCATAATGAGAAAAACATGCCCTAGGAAGAAAAATTGATGTATGATGTTGTTAAAATTTACAAGATACAAGTTACATGACTATGGATTTTTTGAAAACTTTAAATAATGCATATTAGGGTGATTTGTACCCAAAATTCACTAAAGGGTTGAAATATACATGAATCTTTGGCAATTGTGCACACACTAACTAAAATGGAAAAATGAGTACTAACTACCTGCGTCCATGAGCTCAATGACGGAGGAGATTGTATAGCCACATCACACATAGGATAGTTAGTTTCATTTCCATTGTGAAGACCTACATAAATCATTAGAGAATACAAGTTTATGTGACTGAATAATAATTAAATAAATAAACCTTGTAAATTCAGAGACCAAATACAATAGAAAGTGCCCTAATGGAAAAACATGCCTATGCTTCTATATAGCTCCAACTTTAGTGATCTAAGTTTTGGGGTGGAGCTCATAACATTCTAAATATATCTATATCATCCCGAGTGCATTTTCAAATGAAAAAGGACTTCTATCGGGAACAAAAATTCAATACTTTTTGTAAAATGGAGGGTAAAACCGTGTTACTATAAAATGCATGCCTATGACTCATATGACCTCCAAATTGAGTTATTAAATTTTTGGAGTTTGTATTTTATCATTTTATGTATATTCATAGATTTACTTGTGCATTTTCAAACCAAACACCCTCTACTCTACATAAAGGTTAAAAAATGGCTTGTAAATGCAAAAAAATGCATAAAGG